>JACWRQ010000673.1:0-14793 GCA_014849955.1 Cryphonectria carpinicola | reverse complement strand
CACTTTGATATTGCTCTTATTAGCATAAATCCAATTAGTACTTAGGAATCTCAGGATTACTGCAGTGCTTATTACACTAAGATATTATCAATATAGAGACTGATTATCTACTAATTATAATCTATAGCAAAACAATTTCTATTACATTGGATATTATAGAAATAGCATAATATAAGCTGATATTAGAGATACTATAGCTTAGGGAGTATAATTCTCAAATTAATTGGATTATTAGCCAGATCTTATAGGATAATGCTATTACCTATAGGAAGATTGCAATTAATAGCAAAGGAATAGATTCAGTTATTAAAGTATACTTAAGGAAAAAAGCTTTAGATAAACCTACAAATATCTCCAAATTAGCAGAGCTGATAGCTTATAGAGAAAGATCTAGCAATAATAAATCTGCAAAGATAATACTAAGATATTAGCAGATTAATATAATAATAAGCATATGCAAACTCTCAGAAATATAATCCAGCTTAAAGCAATAATAGAAATACAAACTCTGGAATTACAAGGAAATCTTATAATTAGAAGCATCTGATATTATAAGGAAATATAGAAGCTAAGTGGAGTATAATACTGCTTTTAATTTACAAAAAAGATAAATAGCAAACAAAAAAAAGAATGCTTAATAATATCTCCTATTTCTCCAAATAGCAGAAATAGAGAAGGATAGATTAATATCAATATTCGCTAAAATACTATAAGAATACTATGAATTTATAAAACTATTCTAAGGAAAATTAAATATAGAATTTCCAGAATATAGCTTATATAATCACAAAATACTATTAAAAGAAAGAATTTAACTATAGTTTTTCTCTATTTATAGATTTGATGAAGCAAAGCTGAAGATACTCAGAGAATATCTTAATGAAAATCTGAAAAAGGGATATATTAGATTATTATAATTACTAGCAGAATATCTAATCCTATTTATACTAAAGAAAAACAGAAAACTCTAACTTTATATAGATTATAGATAGCTTAATAATATTATTATCAAAAACTAATATCTATTATTATTCTTTAAGGAAATCAGAGATAGATTATAAGGCATATAATAGTTTATAGCATTAGATCTCAAAGAAATATATATATATATCTGCATTAAGGAAAGAGAAAAATGGAAAATAATATTCAGAATTTGCTATAGATATTATAAATATCTGATTATGCCTTTTGGATTAATTAATATATTAGCATTTTTCTAGGAGATAATCAATTATATTTTCTGCGAATTCCTAGATATTATATATATTATTTACCTTGATAATATTCTTATCTATTTTAGGATTTTTATAGAATATAAATAGGATATATAGCAAATATTTTAGATATTTTAAGATATATATCTTCTAGTGGAATTAATAAAAAGCTATTTCTATATCTAGAAAATTAATTATTTTAGATATATAATTAAGCTAGGATATATTAGAATATAAAAAGATAAGATTTAGATAATCAGAGATTAGCTTAAATCAAAGAATATTAGAGATATTAGAGCATTTTTCAGATATGCTAATTTCTATAAGCAGTTTATTAGCAAATATAGCAATATTATATAGCTATTTACTAATTTCACTAAAAAGGAAATACTATTTATATAGCAAAAGGAAGAAAATTAAGCTTTTAATATTATCAAGGAACTAGTTACTAGAGATCTAATATTAGAAAAATCAAACTCTAATAAAAAATATAAGCTTTATATAGATTTATCAGATTATATATTTAATATAGAATTCAATTAGTGCAATAAATAAGAATAATTATAAATAATTGCTAATTTCTCAAAGAAACTTAATAAACTAGAGCTATAATATAAAATATTAGATAAAGAATTTATAGCTATAGTAGAATTATTCAAAAAATAAGAATATTATTTTATAAATATTAAATATATAATTAAAGTATTTTCAAACTATAAGAATCTTACTATATTTATAACTATAAAGAATTTTAATTAATAATAAATAAGATAAGCAGAATACTTATCTTAATTTAATTTCAAAATTATTTATATCTAAGGCAAAAAGAATGCTAGAGCAAATACTCTTAGCAGAAAAATAGACTACTAGGATAAAATCAAAGAAGAAATTCAGGATATCTTTGCAATTAGCAAAAACAGAGATCTTATCAATATGCACAAAAAACTAAATATTACTTTCAGAATTAAGCATTAAGGCAAAATACCAGAATAGATAATATCTGCAAAATAGAATAAATATATTAAGGAAATATATAGTGCACTAGCTTATAGATACTAAGGAATTAGAGTAATATATAAATAAATCAGAAAATATTAGAATTCTCTAAGATTTAAAAAGCAGATTACTAAAATTATTAAAGAATATAATAATTGCAATAAAAATAAGGCAAATTAATATAAATTTTACAAACTATTGCAATCTCTATTAATATCTAGCACTATATAATAATCTATTAGCCTAGATTTTATTATTAAGCTATTTCTCTTATAAGAATCTTTAATTAAAGTATAATATAATAGCATTTTAGTAGTAGTTTGCAGATTAAGTAAATATATATATTTTATTCTCTATAAAGAAAGCAATATATTAGAAGATCTTGCATATATATTCCTTAGAATAATTATAAGCAAATATAGCATATTATAAGAAATTATCTCTGATAAAGATAGGAAATTTATATCCAAATTTTAGATCTTATTTATAAAATAATTTAGAGCAATATAACAAATATCTATAGCATTTTATTCTGAAATAGATAAATAAATAGAATAAATAAATCAGATTATCAAGCAATATCTATAAAGCTATATTAACTAGAAATAGAATAATTAGATTAAACTGCTACTATTAGCAGAATTCGCATATAATAGCATAGATATAAGCATTATAGAAATATCCCTATTCTATGCACTCTATAGATATAATCTTATAGCATATTACAAAATAATATTTAGCAGATAAGCTGAAGAAGCAGATAAGAAAGCTATAAGATTAAAGGAAATCTATAAGGATCTCCAGGGAAAAATTGCAGAAGCAAGAGAAACTATGATATATTATGCAAACTCTAGAAGGATTAAGAGATTAATTCTATAGAAGAGAGATAAGATCTACTTATAATATAAAAATATCAAAATAATATAACTAAGCAACAAATTGGATTATAAGAAACTTAGATTATTTCAAATCTTATGAAAAATCTCCTTAGTTAACTATAAACTTGCAATCCTTTATAAGAAACTATATCTAGTTTTCCATATCTCACTTCTCAAATTAGCATTAGCAGATGCAGAATTCATATATAATATCAACTTAGAACTAGATAAATAATAATATGAAATAGAATAAATACTGAATATATGAAAATAAGAGAGAGAATACTAATATCTTATAAAATAGAAAAACTATAATTATAGTGAAAACTCTTGGGAAAAACCAGCTGATATTAGCAATAACTTAATCAGAGAATATTAGAAGAATACTATCTAAGCAGATTACTCAGATATAATAGAGAAACTAGAAGTTTTCACCTTATCTAAGAAACTAGATTAATCTACTATGCTATTTCCAATATCTATAGAATTCCAATTGAAATCCTTAAAGGAAGGATTAGCAATAACTATAGCAGATTCCTCAGAAACCACCTTCTGCATAATCTCAGCAGCATGAAAATGCGCCTTCTCAGCCTCCATATAATCCAGCTCCTCCATATTATCAATGCCTTAATAAACAGCCTATATTATCTTTTCATACTATATCTATTTCTATTTTCGAAGATGAAAAAGCTTGGTATTTAAAGTAGCAGCCTTCTCTTTGATAGCCTCTACTTCAGCTTCCAGGCGATAATGCTGAGCAGTTACCTGGTTCAGTTGAATAGGGGTTAAATCATGAATATCACAGTTCGATAAGCTAAAGCGCACACAAGTTTAGCAGCAGGAAGATTCAGACTCAGCAACTCAATATTCGGAAATAAAGCTATGCTTTTCGCAGTATAAGCAAGGCATAGAAGGTGGCAACCCAAAAGAAATAACAGCAGAAAGGAGGGATAGTTTCTGCTCAGAACAAGAATAAGGTTTTAGAAGGCGAGATTTGTTAATCCTATTAGATATCTCAATTAGAAAAGCATAATATAGCAATAAGAAAACCAAAATAAGGAATATATAAGAGATTATTAAGAATAACAACTAATAGGAGGGAGATAATATTATAACTAGATAATATATTAGTCACTCAAGAAGTAGAGACGAAAAGATAGCAGAATCCCTTATGGCAGAATTCGGATCTACAATAACAGAAAGGCTGATTATATAACCAAGGGTTAGGGTTACTAGCGGATAGATGAAATCAATATTGATCCTATCGATCAAGCGGATAGATGAAATTGATATTGATCCTATTGATTAAGCGGATAGATAGAATCAATATTGATCCTATTAATCCAGGAATTCCATGATGAAGAGCTGGATATATAAGAACATACTTATTACCATTAGATAGATCATTATATATAGCTCTTCAGTTGTCAATCTAAATATTCATTTGTCATATATTTGAATAGCCCCAAAGGCAGTGAACACTTGCACACTCATCAGAACTTATATGTTTCTGTATTCAAGGACTTACACTTTGATATCGCTCTTGTTAGCATAAACCCAATCAGTACTTAGAAATCTCAGGATTACTGCAGTGCTCATTACAATATGCATACTTTATAAATAAATCAAACTAATTCTTATTCCAACTATAATCTATCTGCATGCTATTATTATAATTCATTAAGCTAATCTATTAATTTCTGCTTTTCTCTTTGCTATTGAAATTATTTAATCTCTTATCTTATAATATTTATATGCTCAGTATATGAGTTTCTTCTTGCTCTGCGCAATAGGAACTATATGCTAGGTATATAATAGGATAATACTGAAGATATTCTAAATTTTGCCTAGGATTATAGCCTAGATAATAATCTAGATAAGTGCTGAGAACTCCGAATGCTTTCCATATAATAAGCATATATTAGCCTTATAGCAGGAGGCCTATCAGTTGCAACTATAATAGATTTTTCAATATCTAAATCGAAGGGATTAGATATATATTTAGCGCATATCTAATCTATATTAGGCATATGCTAAGCATAAATTAGTAGCAATAAATCATATAAATTACTAGGATTTTATAGCATTTTAGGATTATCAATCTGCTAGTAAGCTTGCTAATAAAGGCAATTATCTTACTAAGTAAACTATCTTCTAGTTTGTGCTATATTGCTTCGATTTAGCTAGTAGATTTCAATACTAATCTCAGCTTATAATTGATAAGAATCCAATTTATCTTTGATAAAAGCTTGCAATCTATCAAAAGCATTATTAGCATATATTTAATCTATATAGGAAATAAATTCATACTTTAAAATTGCATAAAGAAATATATTTTTCCAGCTTATTGCATTATTATCCTCGAAGTATATTGATTCTCTGATATTAGTATTATTCCAAGCATATGCTTGCTATATAGGATCAACTTTGCTTAATGCTGATATAAAGCTAGCAGCAATTTAGTTAATTTGCTTAGTGCATAGCTAATATTGAAGCTCAGGGTATGCTTAGCATATATTGAGAATATTTTGATTATACTCTTATCTTATTTCAGCCTACTATAGCTAATTAATAATATATATCTCTGGATACTAAGGAAATTTGCGAAAGAAATTTCGCTGAATATATATAATGCAGAAAACTAGCATATGCTGAATATATTCAAACTATTCCATTGAAGAATCAAGACTTTGTAGATATAAGCTAAATCCTATAAAATTAAATATTAATAATTAAATTCAAAATAGATAAATAATAAAGAAAAATACCTTTAGCTTAGCTTTTATCCATATCAGCTATAATAACTTGAATTGCTATTTCAGAGGAAGAATAAATATGATACTATTAAATTGGCTATCCTGAAAAGCATGCGAGATACTGAAAGCTTTTTTCAAAGATTTTAGCATATGCCTAAGATATGCTGAGATTAGTGAAAGCATAGAGATAAATATCCGAATTTAATATAATATTAGCAGAAATCAATATAATTTTAGAATATACTTAGCATATATTGATCATATTCATTATATCCTATAAAAGATAGAATATTAAAATTCCCTTAAACTATCTTGAAAGCAAGATCAATTTGGAAAATTAGCTTTGAGCATTTCTATTGCATAGCTTGAGCTTATATATAGCATATGATGAGAATATAATTAGTATCCTAATCAAACTAATATATCTCTTGGATCTATTATTCATTAATAAGCCTTTTTTGATTAAGATCGAATTCTTATTATACATCTAATATAATATTAGCATATTCTCAGTATATGCGGATTTTAAATATATTACTAGCAATAGAATATCTAGCAAGCTAATAAAATAACTGCTGCTTTCGAATAAGCTATGCAATTCTCTCTTCGAGATTAAGCCTAGCATAGATTTAGTATAAATTTTCATAATATCCATATTTCTCTTATAATCTACAATAAATAAGGCTGAGAATAAATTTGCCTAATAAATATTAATATTTAATTAAAATAATTTTAGAATATGCTCAATTTATACTTTATTAGATGCAATATATCTATAAATTCTATTGCTTTGATTATATCTTTGAGAATATCCTATAGCAATCTTATTAGAGAAGATAGATAGTGCATATACTAGCTATATGCTCGAAGAAAGTAAAAAGGATATCAAGCAAAATTAGAAAAAATATAAAAATCGAATCGATTTTCACATTTATAATGCAAAATAATCCCAGGCCCTTGAGAATAGTTATAGCTTATATTCTTAGCATATGCTTAGAATAGGAATACTTTATATAAAGCATATATATACCACATATCTTTCTGCGCTTTATTAGATCCCTAATCTAAGCATATATCTCATTTAGTATTTGAATACCAGATTAACAGATATTCTTCAAATATAAGATATCTATATGCTTAGCATATGCTCTGACTAAGAATGCTATATGCTAAGGTTTAGCATTATATAAATATGTGCAATGAATGAAGAATATCTAAAATCAGTAGATTAGCTTATACTTTGCATAAGTATAATATATACTTATTTTATTCTTAGAAAAAACACAAATTCATTTAGTCTGATAGTATTTCTTGTCTAATCATATTTTACAGGGCTTTGAAAGAAAGGCTATCTTAGATATATAGAAAAATCTAATAAAGAAGTTAATATAAAGCTAATTTATCTTTCAAAAGGATAAAATATACTTTTTAGTTCGCTTTTTAATTAAATCAGTTACTGAAGAATTCAGTTGCTTTCATCTAGCTTATCAAAATAATTCTGAAAAAGAACCAAGCCTAGATCAATTATATGCTTCGCATAAATTAAATAGCTGTAAATATGCATATTTGCAATAAAGAATTCCAGAGCAATATATAGTTGAATACTATATTTCTGCTCTATTCTTGCTTTCTAGTGATCTTATATACTTAGCATATGCTAAACTTATAGTGAAAATATAATATATTTACTTTAGGCATTTTACATATATCTTAACCAGAGAATGATTATTATTATATTTAAAGCATATAGGAAACTATATCTAAATCTAATATTAGCATATAGTTTGCATATATTTATATGAAAGATTCAAATTTACCTTAGACCATATTTTATAAAAAGCTTCCTGAATTTCTTTGATGCACCATAGGTAGACACCATACAGCGTGGTGAATTATGGTTGAATTCACCAGAGGAACCCTGGTGAATTCACCTAGCACCTACTGGTGAATTCAGCGGGGATTCATCGGTGAATTCACAGTGAATTCACTAGGATATATATATATACCAGATAGATAGTTTCTCCCTTTCTTAGTTTGTAGAAAGAGCATCCTTCGTAATATATTTTGCAATGCACTATAGCACTGAGCTTTCTATCAAATAGTAGCTATGCTGTATACTTTGTAATGCAAGAGATATTATTTTTCATTTATAAGTGAAATTATAGTGAATTTATAATAATTATCTGGATTAAGAACTATGATTAAGTATTAGGGTTATTTATTCTGAATTCTATTATAGAATAATTTATAAAAGCTTATCTTTTTAATAGGGATAAATTTCTCTTATTATTATTAGATAATTAGATAGAATTTTATAAGCTATAAATAGCCTATAAATTCTATACTATTATTAATAAGCTATATATATATAGCTAGATAGATAAGGAGAATTAAGCTATAATTATAATAGCATATATTTTTGCTGATTAGCAGATTATAGTTGAGAAATATTAGATATTCTAGAAAAGATCTGCTAATAAAGTTAAATATTATAATAAAGCAATAGAATAGCAAAAGAAAATTACTATAATAAGATATCTTAGGAGTTGAGAGCTTAGAAAGAAGAAGGCTTTTCTAAAAGATTTCTATTTATAATTAGAGTTAAATTATAATTTTATCTATAATTTTCGATAGTATTACTAAATCAATAAATTAGCAGATATAATAAATATTAAGGATAAAATTAAAGCTTTAATAAGATTTAATATTTTAATAAAGATATATTTGATTATTTCTAATTATAATCTATTGAAAACCTTAGGAGAATTTGATATAGAAAAGGAGAGATATTATTATTTTAAGAAATTCTTCTATATAAAAGAATATTTATAATATTAGCTTCTATTATAATATTCCATTGAAAATCTAATAGAATAGCTATTATAAAAAATAGATATTTTTTATTTATTTGAATAAGCTAAAAGAAAATAGCTTGCTATAAGAAATAAGAAAATCAAGAATTTTTCCTTACTAAAAAGATAAACTTTATTAGCAATTATAATAATAATTATCTATAAGCTTATAAATTAATTTTCTAAGGAGAAATAAAGTTTTGATTAGAATTTCAGAATTAATCTTCTTAATATATTCCTTTTAATTATTAACTTATTTTCTAGATATTTGGCAATATTAATTAGAAAAATCTTATAAGAGAATTATCTAATTATTATCTTTGAATTATCTATATCTCAATTAAAGGAATTAGCTAAAAGCTATAAGCCTATAGAATCTTAGCTGCTTTTTCCTAAGATTAGAAAGATTTATTAAAATAAATTTCTAAGCAAATAAAAAGCTTAAGCTAATTTTATATATTTATTTTATCTCTAATAAGCCTATAATATAAATCTTAAGATATTTAAAATAAAATATAAATTAGAATAAAGCTAAATAGCAGATTAGAATATGCTATAATTCTATTATTATATTTATTTTTGAATAATCTTGCAATTTCTGAAAAGATATTATAGCAAAAAAATATCTAATTTAGATTAAAAGAATAATAATCTTTTATCTAATCTTAGATATTCACTAATAGAGATAAAATATTCTATAAATAATCTCTCTATAAATAGAAATTCGCTATTAGATTTATTAGGATCTAGTGAAAATAAAGAAGATAGTGCTTTATAGAGCTATAAGTGCTATAATCTACTATAATATTTCCTAGAGCTATAATAGATTTTATTAGCTAATTCTAAGAAAAAGTTTAAAAAAAGTATAATTAGTTGCTTTTAGCTATATAAAAATTAGAATAATCTTGAGAATTTTATAATTATATTAATAGTAGATAGCAAAATTACTATCTAAAAGAATTCTTAAGCTTTTATTAACTAATATATAATCTATATTAGAGATAGCTAGATTAGAGCTAAATATTTAAATTATAATCTGCTTATTTACTTATTAGAAATAGCTTATATTTAATTTTACTCTATATTATTCTATAATAAATAAATAAAGCTTATAGTAATAAGAGATAGCTAGAAATATTAGAAATATTAGCTATTTCAGAACTTTTTAATCCTTTGAAAAACTATAGAAAAGTTGCTAGATAAATAATATTATTTGAGGCAAGATACTCGAAATAATCAAAATATTCTCAAATTCACCTATTAAATTTGCAGATTTAGCAAATTAGCTAAATATTCTAAATTCTACCTAGCATATAATATCTAAAACCAAATTAATAAAGAATTAGTAGCTTAATCCTTTAATTAACTAAGCTGTAGAATAAATGCGAAAAGCTTTAAGAAAAAGCTTAAAATTAAATAGGAGATCTAGCATCTTCTGGAATTCTCTAGATATGCTAAACTATTCAAAGATCTAATCTCTCAAACTAAGAAGCTTAAATTAGCAGCTATTAAAATATTAAATATAAATATCTATCTTCTGCTACAAATATTCTATTAACTAAGAATAAGGTAAAAGCTTTTCTATTAAGAAATATTAGTATAAGCTATTCAAAATCCTAATTATATTCTCAAATTAGAGTTTTAATAGTTAATATTAGAATAATAGCAGAAAATTATTAAAGCTTGCAAACTCTAATATAAATATTTCAATTATACCTAATTAAAAGAATCTACTCTATATAGATTATTTACTAATAATACTAGTGAAAATATAAGCAAAATTAACTAATTTATCTCAAGGAAATCCTATTTATTCTGCTAATTTGCTAAAAAAGATAAATATAGATAATTTATATTATCTATTTAGGCTAATTTTAAAATAGATAATAAAAATCTTATTTATAATATAGATAAGGAAGAAGAATTATAATAATAAGGATATTATCTAGTAGATAATAAAGTTGATTTTAGGTATTTTACTAGTAAGATTAAACTAATAGAGAAATAAAAGAGCTAATTTAGTATATCTAATCCAAATATTCTAGAAAAGAATAATCTTATATTTGAAGAAGATATATAAACTATAGGTTAAGAGAAATTAGCTAGTGAAAAGCTGGATTTAAGCATATTTTCAATAGCCTATCTAGTTTAAGCTAGAAAGCAAAAAGCTAGGCCTCTCTATATATCCTTTTAATAGATAAAAGAGAAATTAAGCTATATTATTCTAATGCTGCATATTATATTATACTAAGGCAGCTTATATATCTATATATAGATATAAATCTAAGCAAAAACTATAGGATTTAATCTTAAAGTATATATTAATATAGAAGCAAGCTATTATGCTATATCAGCTGATATATTGAAAAGCTTTCTAGATATAATAATTAATAGAAAAGCTTAGGCAAGATTATAAAAAATTGATTTATCTATTGCTTAAAAATAAGCAGAATTCAACTTATATTTTCATAGCTAAAAAGGCAGAAAGCTTATTATATTTAAAACCTATATAAATGCATAGATTCTAGATTAGCTTAATGCTAATATACTCTTAAGCTAAGAATTCAATATATTATACTAAGTAGATATTTTGAATTCAGAGAGGATTATTCATTTTAGCTGCTACTAAAGAGCTATAATACTAGTGGAAATCTTCGCAAAAGTATTATCAGTTAGCTACCTAGTAAAAGCTATAAAGAATATTACTCTGCTTCTAAGTATCTATATTCTTATTCCTATTATTATCTAGAAGCTTCTAAAATATTAACTTTCCTATTTTAGCCTAATTAGGAAGATTGGATAAATAGTATTATAAGCTATATATCTGCAGAATTTCTGATAATCCTAGCTATAAATTAAATAAATAAATCAGTTAAATTAAAAAGAGGATAACTATTAGGATTTATTACTCTTTTTCTAGCAAATTATATAATAAAACTAACTAATTCTGCTAACTATTTTCACTTATAATATTAGTATATTTTCGCTTAAGATAATAGGATAATATTCTAAGGATTAATACTAGATATTACCTATATTAATTATTTATATTTTATTTTTAATCTAGAAAAGGAGCTAGCTTCTACTAATAATCCAGCTAACTATTTATTAGATATAGAGAATTAATCTAGCTAGAATCTTTTTAAGGAAACTAATTAATTAGATATTTAATAAAATAAAGTAATATCCAAAATTAAGATTGATTTTGGTATTTATATATATAACTATTTATTAGCATTTATAGAATAAATTACTAGCCTAATATAAGAATATTTAGGAATATTCGAGAATATAGATATAATTAATCTTCCTATTAATTAATAACTTTAAATTAACTTAGTAGATAGATAGCAAAATTAGAAAATTGGAAGAAAATTATATTATTCTAGTAAAAAAAATTAATAAGTTATTAATAAAATTATAGATAATTTATATATCAAAGGATAAGCAGAATAAATAAATAGAGCTACTTCTTTCAGAGTATTAATCTTTGTAATCTAGAAAAGCTCTAGAGCTATAAAAAAGGGATAAATAATAGTAGATCTATAAGCATTTAATAAGATTGCAATCTCAGATATTTATCTACTTTTATTATAATAAGAAATTATTAAATAATTTTATAGAAAAATTTTTATTATAGCTATAGATATATAATTATTTTTTTACTAGTTTCTAATCTATTTAGCTTATTATAATTATTTTATTATAGTTAGCTACTAAGAATAAAAGTGCTTTAATATTGCTATTATAGGATTTCAGAATTTATTATTATATATCTAAAGATTTATAAATCAACTATTCTATCTATATAAACTCTTTTATATAGCTTTTATTAATAATATTATTATCTTCTTATATTTAGCTAAGAAATATTTGCAATATTTATAAATTATATTAGATTTATTTCTTACTAAGCATATTATTATATTAGAATTCAAATTCTTCATTAGATATCTATTAGTTTAGCTCTTAGGATTCAAAATAGATATATTAGGTATCTGCAATATAGAATAATATCTACAAGCTATATATAATCTGAAATTCCTAATTATCTTATAATATCTAGAGAAATTTATTAGTTTTATAAAATAGCTATATTATTTGATTTCTAGATTTAGCTATAAAATAAATCTACTATAGAAATGAAAAACTAAGATATTATAGATAAGCTATATTAGCAAATAATTATCTAAGGGATTAGAATAGAAATATTATATAATTTGAACTATTTTCGATCTAATATCTAAGGAGATAGCTAGCTTCAAGAATCTCAAAGAGATATTAGGAGCCAGAAATATCTTTTTCCACTAAGATCTAGACTAATTACTCTTTATTTAACTTGATGCCTCTAAGAAAATAAGATTCTTTGGGATTATCTTCTAACTATTTTCTAATTTTCATTAGAAAAGAATCTTCCTAATATTATATATAGCTATCTAATCTATATTCTATTTAAATAAGATAATAAATTCAGCAGAAAAGAAATATTAGCTTATTAAATTAGAGATAGCTTATTTAGTATAATTAATATGAAAACTATAAACTATTATCAGATCTAATTAAGCTAAGCTAATCTATATTCTAATAGATTATATTGCTATAATTAGTATTATCTATTCTATTTTGCTAACTATAATAGATAAAACTAAAGCTAATCTCAAATTAATTCTAGCTTTAGAATATTTGAGTTAATTCGATTTAAAAGCCTATTATATTCCAGATAAATTAAATATATTTACTAATATTATCTTATATTTGCTTTCTATTTAATTGCTAATTAAAGATAAAGAAATCTTAGATAAAATCTAGGAAAATAAACTTATTTATATTATATCTAAGCTATAGATAGATAAAAAAATAAAAACCTAGATAATAAATAGCTATAAAAATTATCCTAGCTAGATAAAACTCTTAGAATAATTTAAAAACTAAATTGAAGCAATCAAATTATTATTTATAAAGGATTTAACTAATCTGCTTTATTTCTAGGATTTTCATAGTAAATGCAGATTATATATTCTAAATATAATAGCTATACTTTTTATTATAGAAGCCTATAATAAGAAATACTACTTTGGAACTAATAGGATATAATATAATCTAATTAATCGATTTATAATCTAGTATTATTATAATAAGATTAACTATTATATCTTTTCCTATAGAATATATTAGGAAAATAGCAATAATAATTAACTAATATTAGAAAAATTATAGCTAATCTTAATATTACTAATCCTATTTTATATTATTATTATAGATTTTATAGTAGAAATATTAGCAATCTCTATAGCAAATATCTTATAAGCTTACCTAAAAATACTATTTTTGAATATTTTTCTATCTATTATAGATAAATATTTCAAATTATCCCTAATTATCCTAGAGAATAATATCTATACTATTGAAAACTAAGCATAAATCCTATGCAAATAGATCTACTTTTCGAATTAGGAAATCCTATAGAAAATCATCTCTAATTAAGATATCAAATTTATATTAGCTTTCTAGAAAGCACTTTAGGAAATAATTAATACCAAATTAGCCTATTTTATTATCTTATATCTATAAACTAATAAATAATCAGAGATAAAAAACTAAATAATTAAGCTAGCAATAAGATATTTCCTAGCAGCAAATCCAAATGCAGAATAAATAGAGATAATATTAATATTGCAATTCAATCTTAATAATGCATATAATCAAACTACTAAATATTTAGCAAATCAAATTTTATATAGATTTAATCTATTAGCTAATATATAAATAGCAGATAATATATTAGATATAATATAAAATATCTTTTAGGAGAAAGCATAGTTTTCAATTGCTAAAGCGCAGATAGCTATAAAGCAATAATATAATAAATAATATAGGTAGATTTTTTTTCAATTATAGAATTAGATATATATTCAGATTGAAAATAGATATTTCCTATTAGATAATCTACTATAGAAATATTTCTAATAATAGATAAAATCTTTTCAGATAATAAAAAAGATTAGAAGCTTAATATATAAGCTTAAGCTATGATGGGGAGCTCAGTGCTGTGGTGCATTGCAAAATATATTACGAAGGATGCCCTTTCTACAAACTA
>JACWRQ010000672.1:0-14947 GCA_014849955.1 Cryphonectria carpinicola | reverse complement strand
ACTTAGATTGACAACTGAAGAGCTATGTACAAGATCTATCTACTGGTGGTAATGACTGTGGTTATATATATCCAGTTCTTCAGTGTGAGTCGCTAGAGTCGCTGGCGACTCCAGCGACTGAGGGTGTGACGGTCGCTCGAGTCGCTGGCGACCATAGCGACTGTCCCTCCTTTACGACCCTAACCCTGGTTATGTATTCCTGACTCGTGTCCTTCTCCGTGGGCTAGTGTTGAATTCCCTGCGCAGGAGGGTCCTTTCCGGGTAGCCCTGGTGCTGTGCCGCTTTTTCTGTCGTGACCTGCATGTTGGATGGGTCATAACATTTAAACTAATAATAATATATATTTATATGTCGAAGTTTAATTTTAAAAATTATATTTTAATTATATTTTAGCTGACTTTATTTTCTAAAATGAATAAAGTTTCTATTAAAACTCTTGGCTTTAATAATAGATTGTAATGAGCACTGCAGTAATCCGGGGATTCCTAAGTACACGAAGGGTTTATGCTAAGAAGAGCGGTGCCAAGTACAGGCCTTGAATAGGAAACAATCTCTTAAGTCTGGGTGCAAGTGTTCACTGCCTTTGGGGCTATCAGAAGATGGTGTAATCTGATACTTAGATTGACGACTGAAGAGCTATGTACGATAATCTATCTAATGGTAATGAACGTGTCCTTGTATATCCAGCTCTTCAGTTTGGCTCACTAATGATCCAAGTGATCCGGCTCATTGGATCACCAGGTGATGCAATGATCTATCCTTGTAACCCTAACCCTGGATTACGTAAGCAATATTCCTCTTTCTTGGATGTTGGATCCGGTTTTTCTGTCTTCCGGACAGTTGTTCCGTGTGACCTGTTTGTGATCTGCATGTTGGATGGGTCATAACAATGTTGGATCCAGTCTCTAGTTTCGGGCCAGTTGTTCCGTGTGACTCGCATTGTGACCTGCATGTTGGATGGGTCATAATATTAGTATAAACACTTTGTGTACTTCAGGATTCCCGGATTACTGCAGTGCTTATTACACCTCGCTTCTAAGAGGTCTGCTAGCTAGCTGCCTGGGATGAAGATCTTTTCCAGCTATTCAAATATTATAGGATTATTATTACTATAATACTGCCAGCCTTTAAAGGCTCTAGGCAAATAGGAAACCATTATTATTGAATAATCAGGCTTTTTGAAATCACTAGGGGAAGGAGATAAATGCCTGTAGCAGAGATATACTCGAAAAAAGAGGTCCAAGCTCTCGATCCAGGCTCTTTTTTTTTTTTTTGGGATTGAATATAAAGAAGAGCCTTCGAGGACTAATCCATTCTCCCCTTAGCCCTCTATTATCCCTGCCTCATCCATATTCCATCGATTAGCTAGCTTAATAGCTTGAATCTGAGAAAGATCGAAAAGATGAAACCAAGGCCGTATTATCTCTGTTGTAGCTCCATTGGTTCGAGCTAAGGCAATCCGTTGAGTTCTCTATATTTTTATCTCTGGATATCTCTTCAAAAAAGACTATGTCCATATCTTTCCTAGGCCTTAGGAGTTGCCCTGGACCTCGAGGATTCGTTGAGCAAAATGCTTGAGCTCTAAATGGTTAGGTGGAAGCCCTAGGCTTTCCTGGATGAGGATCCATTTAGCTAATTTCTTTTCCTGAGTAATAGAAAGCTTTTGCTAATGTTGATGGGCTGATTTATGCGATTCCCTTCCTGCCAGGCGATTATGAAGAGTAGTCCTTGGAATCCCGTACTCGCGTGAGGCTCGTTTCTGAGACATGCCCTTTTTTACAGCCTCAATGGCCTGGGCTAGCTCAGATTTGGTAAATGGCTTCATCATACTCATATCAAGGTCCTGTGAAAGAATGAAGTTATTTGGAAAAGAATTTATTGAGAAAAGCGTCGCAAAAGCGATCGCCAGTGCGTTGCATTGGCCATACCCCTTATATTTTCAAGCACCCCCTCAGTTTTCGAAGAAATCGGAACCTGAAACGATGACTCCTCTTCACGCTGTCAATAGGGCCCTCTGCCTTTTCTAGGCGGTCAATCCTCAGTTGCGGGTCTTAGAGGCAGTCAGTCGAACTCGCAATCTTCGTGTCTCAATTGTCTCCCAGTCCGAGACGGGTCTCCCAGTCCGAGACGGGTGAAGCCTAAGTGGGTTAGCGCCAAATGCACAGTAACTCAAGGGAATGAGCGGCACGCGCTCTGAGCGAATCAAGGGGTTCATAACTGTCGCAAAAGCGATCGCCTGTGCATTGCACTGGCCATACCCCTTATATTTTTCATAAACAGTTTACAAAAGTAGAGGTGGTGAGAGTAGCGGTGTGGCTGGCCAGGGGTGTCTATGAAGGGGGGGCGGTGTCCACAAGGGGGTGCTTTGACTTAGTTAAATATGTTCTTGGTTCCCGGCAAGGATATAATACGGCAAGGCAATGCAATAATCATCATCATCATCCAAGTGCCTACACCATGCATTCAGATCCGCCGGCACGGCTGTCGGACGGAAAGGTGGTCGAGCATAGCGAGGAAGTCATCCTCGACCATCAGCTACATGGACTTCAAGCTACTGACGGACGGGCGAAACCGAGTCTGTGGTCGTATGCTACAAGATGGGACAGACTCGTCATTGTGTTGAGTTCGTTGTCGGGCTTTGTGGCGGGAGCTGCGAACCCGTTCATAGTCGTCAGTCCTTCCCCAGGCACTGTTTTCTGTCTTTTGTCGTTGAGAGCAAAAAAGGGAACCCCCACCCCGAGACTGACCAAGAGACGCATAGGTCATCTTTGGCCAGCTAACTGGATCTTTCACCGGTTTCGCCAACGGATCCGTGTCGGAAGCGGCACTTCGCGCCAGCACCGAACGATTTGCGCTCTACTATGTCTACCTCGCCATCGCTGAGTTCGTCTTCGTATACATCAGCACGGTCGGCTTCTACTGGTCCGGCGAGCGGATTGTGCGTCGGCTGCGCAGGGAGTACCTCGAGGCCATTGTCCGCCAGAACATGAGTTTCTTCGACACGATCAGTATCGGCCAGCTGACGACCCACATCACCTCCGACATGACCGAGATCCAGGAGGCTCTGACGAGTAAGCTGTCTCTGGCCCTGACCGCCGCTGCCAACTTCCTGTCCGCCTTCGTTATCGCCTTCATCATGTGCCCCTTGCTGGCTCTGATCTTGTGCAGCGTCCTGGTCGCCATGATTATCGTGACCTCCACCAACACACGCTTTGCCGTCAAGAACGGTAAGATCTCCAAGGAGTTCTACTCGATCGGCTTCAGTATCGCTCAAGAGGCCATCGCAAACATCAGGCACGTTGCAGCTTATAACAGCCAGAAGCAGCTGGCCGACAAGTACGATACCTTCCTGGGCAGTGCCGAGAAGTCTGGAATCAGGTCTCGTTACTATTTGGCCTTGGCGCTCGGCTGGTCGAGTGCCATGCCCTGCTTCGCCTATGCCCTCGGCTTCTACGCCGGTGCCATCTTTCTCAGCAGAGGAGAGGCCAGCGTCTCGGCCGTTGTCACCACCACTACGATCATTGTCAATGGAGCCTTTGCCATGGTCCGCGTCATTCCGCTTATAGAGAGCTTCGTGTCCAGCATTACCAGCGTGAGTGCTACGTTCAAGATCATAGAGAGAAAATCGCCATTGGATCCGTTTGCCGGCACCGGAAGAGTTCCTGGTCCAGCCAAGGGAGACATAGAGCTCCAGGATGTGGAAGTCATCTATCCCTCTCGAAGGCAGATCAAAGCTTTGAAAGGAGTGAATATCTCGATACCGGCTCTCAAGACCACTGCGCTGGTCGGCCTCTCGGGCTGTGGCAAGAGTACCATTATCAACTTGCTTGAACGATTCTACGAACCGACGGCAGGATCTATACGCCTCGATGGGGTTGAGTTAAAAGACTTGAACCTACAGTGGTTACGAAGCCAGATGGCTTATGTCGGCCAAGAACCAATCCTGTTCAGCACGACGATCTTTGAGAACATCCGTCATGGCTTGGTAAACTCTGGACTACCAACTGAAACTCCTGAACAGATCAAGGAGCGCGTGCTTGCGGCTGCGAAGATGGCCTACGCCCACGTTTTCATCATGGCACTTCCCAGCGGCTACGACACCGAGATTGGCGAGAAGGGGCACTCACTTTCAGGCGGACAGCGCCAGCGCATTGCAATCGCGCGTGCAGTCATATCAGATCCTAAGATACTTTTGTTGGATGAAGCCACATCTGCACTAGATACACGCTCCGAGAAGATCATCCAGAAAGCTCTGGACAACGCAGCCAAGAACAGAACGACGATCATCGTTGCACACCGTCTTTCCACCATCCGCAATGCAGACAAGATTATCGTCATGCAGGCCGGAAAGGTCATCGAACAGGGAACGCATGGCGATCTGCTTGCCCAAACCGGCCTTTATGCGAACCTCGTCAGTAAGCAGCAAGTGTTGGACGTTGCAGCACACACCGGCAATCTTGGCTCCCAAACCGATGATAATGCGCAGTCAGAGACCACCGAGGGAGGCGGATTCGATAATACAAACTCCAACGTCGACGAGAAGGGCCACGAAAGATCGGGGACCATCTTGGCGACAGAGAGTGAGCTAGTGAAAGCGAAAGAGTCCAAACCGTCAGTCTGGCTTGCGATGCGCATCATCCTCAATCTCAATCGACCGGAGCGATGGTTCCTCTCCGGCGGGCTGATCACGTCTGCCTTGGCCAGCGTCACCCTCATCATCCCGGCTATCTGGTATGCCAAGACTCTTGACGTATTCTCGCTGACGGACACCGGAGAGATGGTCAGGAGAACCAACTTCTGGGCCCTGATATTCACGGTGACGGGCATCTATGCCTTCATAGTCGGCCTTTCCAACGGCATCTTCTTCGCAGTCTCCACCGAGCGACTCGCTCGTCGTGTTCGCGACGCGACGCTGAGAAGTATCCTGCGTCAGAACATCGGTTACTTTGACGACAAGGCCCACGATCTGGGTCGCATGGCATCGAAGCTCAGCAGCAGCGCCACCGATCTCACCGGATTGAGCGGGATCGTCATCGGCAGCATCATCACTTTCACCTCCACCATCGTCCTCGCCCTTGTGCTGTGCTTGGCTATCGGATGGAAGCTCTCGCTCGTCTGCATCGCTGTCATGCCGTTGTTGGCTGGACTGGGCTGGGTGCGTCTGAAGGTCATCGTGGTCTTTGACAGCAAGATCCGCCTCGCCAGCGAAAGGGCAGCTGCCTATGCCAGCGAGGTCGTCGGCGCAATTCGGACCGTTGCCTCTGCGGGACTCGAAAATTACGTACTCGATGAGTATCGAGCGATACAGGCAGAGCAGGCTTCCAAATCGCTGCCGCCCATCCTGCGCACCTCGGCGCTCTACGCGGCCTCTCAAGCCATCAACTTTCTCGCCTCGGCGCTCGTGTTCTGGTACGGAAGTGGTCTGCTCGCCAGTGGCGAGTATACCTTGACACAGTACTACATCTGCCTCATCGGCCTGATCTGGGGAGCCGCAGTCGCTGGCGCGCTCTTCAACTTCGCTCCTAATATGGGCAAGGCAGCACACGCGGCTTGTGACCTGAAGCAGCTGTTCGACAGGACGCCGGAAATCGACTCCTGGAACCAATCGGGTGCACAGGTGGCAAGGGAGAGCTGTGAAGGCCACCTGAGACTTGAAGGTGTGTCATTCGCCTATCCATCGAGACCCGACACGACAGTGCTGCGCGACATCAGCCTCGACATCCCAGCCGGCAAGTTCGTCGCTCTCGTCGGCGCAAGCGGCAGCGGCAAGAGCACGATTCTCGGCCTGCTCGAGCGCTTCTACGATCCGACTCACGGTCGTATCATGCTAGACGGCCGCGACATCCTAGACCTTAATCTCAACAGCTACAGGCAGATGATGTCGCTCGTCAGCCAGGAACCCGCTGTTTACTCTGGCACGATCCGCGAGAACCTGCTGGTTGGCCAGGACCCACACAACCCCCTAAGCGAAGAGCAGATTGTCGCCAGCTGCCGAGACGCAAACATCTACTCCTTCATCACCAGCCTCCCCGACGCCTTCGAGACCGACGTCGGCTCGCGAGGTAGCATGCTCTCCGGCGGCCAGAAGCAACGTCTGACCATCGCCCGCGCTCTCCTGCGCGCCTCCCCCATCCTCATCCTCGACGAGGCCACGGCCGCACTCGACAGCGACAGCGAAAAGCTCGTGCAGGACGCGCTGAACGCGACGAGCCGAGGCCGCACGACCGTCGCCATCGCCCACAGGCTGTCTACCGTACAGCACGCTGACATCATCTACGTCCTCGACAAGGGCAGGTTGGTCGAGCAGGGGTCCCATACGGAGTTGTTGAAGATGCAGGGCGCTTATTATGAGCTCGTACAGTCGCAAGGCTTGTGATTGATAGGTGTTTTTCCAATGACGGCCTCCGCATGTGCACTTGAATAGCCTTTTTTTCTGATCTGATCTGGGGACAGCGAAGTGCAGCGGCGTGAGATCCAATGCATTACCAATTGCCGACGGAAAAGAGTAATCCGCGGTCGACTCCATTCTGCAACGACTACCCGTGGGCCTAACCTTTGGTTGTCCCACTACCTCCGTTCCTCCGGTAGTGGGTGCCAAAAACCGTGCGCGGCCAAAAATAGTGGGCATTCTTAAAGCTTTTTCCCATACAAATCAGTAACTTTAAGATATAACATTTGAATAACAAGAAGAGATATTAACAAATTTCTAACATGAAAATTATAAATAATTTTATAAGCTGTATAATAGATATTTGTTCGATTTGTTTCTTAGAAAAATAAAATTTTAAAATTATACAGTAAATAAAAATAAAAATAATATAAGCTAATATAAATATATTAAATTAAATAAAAATATAGGAAAATGTGGCAGCAGCCATAGGGCCTGAATGAAATGTAGGGCCCTAGGCCAACAGTCACAAGAAATAGTGACTGACCCCTCGGCCATTCACTGGGCTAGGGTAAGTTGTGAGTCACTGGTGTTTCAGTCCCAATTAGGACTAGCGCCTACTGCCTCTTTCTATATAGACAGGCAGTGGGCAAGGCGCCTTTTTAAGATAGTAAACAATGGATCATCTTCCCTCCTACCATTTGTGAACCACCATAGAGTGCCTTCCACAGAAAATTAAAAGAAAAATAAAAAAGCTTTAAGAATGCCCACTATTTTTGGCCGCGCACGGTTTTTGGCACCCACTACCGGAGGAACGGAGGTAGTGGGACAACCAAAAGTCAGGCCCACGGGTAGTCGTTCAATTGACTGGGACGTCTATCGAGTCAACGCCAGTATCAAGTAGAAGCTTCATAAGGCTCGTATCGATAGCCAAAGCGGAGTGGCGAAGTGTCATTCACGGTCGACAGACCCAACTGGCATTCCCTGCCATAATAAGTGTTCCATTATATTGTTTTCGTGTAGCACAATGGAGCAAAAAGGTTGTCTGCCCATCACCGCCTAGAGCGCAAGCATTTGCATCTCGGTATAGAAGCATCTCGGCAAACACTTTCATCGAATCACGTCGTTAGTGTTGCTAGTATGTTGCTAAAATTTTTGCAGTTCGGTTGCACTAAGTCGATCGTCGAGACCGGCCATGCACTGTCGGTATCTGGTTTGGCAGAAGCTAAACTTTGACCACCTGGCCGGGCTTTCACAATGCTCGTTGTGAGTCACAACTTCGACCGCGTCAAGAATAGTCCGTAGCTCAATCCCTGGTTACGAATATATAAAGGGTGGCTGTGTAAAGTGTCTGCTGGTCGAAAAACGGACTTGGTGCAGTGAAGTGTATGAAGCGTCAAGCAGACAGCCCCACGATGTACGCCGAACCGCGGAGCCCATGTTAAGTACATCGAGCCAGAGTCACCCCCTCGGAAACAAGCCAATGGCCTGATCTCCATCACAGGGTACTCTGCCAGATGCTCTCATTAGTCAGCACTTGGGCGAGTCGCCTGCAAATTAAAGCACGATCTGACGAGACTGTCACGGCTGAGCGTAACACCAGTGGAAGCTTGAGATTCGAGATGGGAAGCATAATCATACCCGATCACTCAATACCAGCGCGCATAATCTCTATCGTTAACGTACACCAGCACAGAAAAACATAAATCCAGTCAATGACACTTGCTGGGGTACGACTGATATAGATAATAGCTACAATTCAAATCAAGAACCCTGATACTCTTTTCTCTACTCAAGATATCCCTAATGATCTGAACACAGTTCAAAGGAAGCATCTGAATAGAAAGAGTCCAATTGAGACATTGATAGATGAACTGCCTACCCCAGAATAGGCTTTCGTTGTCAAGAAAGCACGCAGAATCGCGTTCACAGTCTCAGTGAGCAGATTGAGCTCCTGATTTCAAACCTCGACGTTCTCTTAATGAATTGTACGTACCGAAGCAAAAGTACAAGCTTCCACTATTAGAAATACTCGGCTGTACCCATCTACAGACCCTCTTTTCTGCCGGCTTCTGCTTTACTCGGAACGAGACACAAGATATGCGAGGGCAAAAAGGCTCATATTGAGGCGCGCTGAAGAGAGGAAAGAGAAAAAGCCACGAGGCCGAACTATCTGAGGCTATCAACAGGTCTGGCTATTGGCTGGCTAGTGGGACCGTGCACGGCCCAGGGCCAGTGAGTCACTGGCCCTCGCACACAAGAAGATTACTATTGGGCAATCTCAAATTTTCTTCTCAAGACAGAGGCACCACAGCCACGCGTAAGCAGCGACTACCTCGCGATAATCATTCTTGTTCTGGCCTCTTCACGAAGATTAATGGTCTTCCATGTCATCATACGCTACAGGATGTAAGTCTCTTTGGATCGACACTACGACTAGATTACCCTTATGACAACCACTGGCGCTACAAGCGCGAGCGAGGATGGTCAATCCGCGTGCCTCCAAGGCGATATTAACTCGTTCAAGAGCAATTACCCATTCAAACAAGATGCAGGCCAAGGAGGGATGAGGCATCGACCAGACGAGATCCTCCAGCGTTTGAACGACTCGTGCCACTATCGACTTCTCATTGGCAGCCTCGCCCTGAGTCACAGAATGCAACACTCGTAAATATCCTACAAGAAACATCTCAGGCCTCATACCAGTCCCGCTCCCAGCCTCTAGGTTCAGCTGAGTCTCTGGCTCTATCTCAGTCCCAGGCCCTCTCAGATTCTGTCTCTATGTGAGACTCAGGCTGAAGCTCAATCCTTAGCATTATTCCAAACTCAGGCGCTCACAGAATCACGACGGTCACAGGGGGTATTGAGGGGGGATAAGGAAGCTTATTATGCTGTGAGGGAGGCTCAAATCAGAGTTCGAGATACCTTATCTCAGCCTCAGCCTGTAACTCAGTCTGTACGTCGGACGTGTTCATCTAGATTTCCCAAGCGTACTACAGCAGAGAAGGCTGAAGAGGTTTGGCAATCTCTCAGCCCTCGTAAGAGACAACGGCGTCAATAGAGTATATATGATTGTGTTCTTTTTCTTAGATAGCTCTTGGAATTCAGATACGTTCGAGACTTAATGTCTCTGGACACAAGCGCTAAATATCGGGTTACGAAATCCGTTTCTGGGACCCCTCTATTCTTAGCAGAATTTCCAATGATCGAACTTAAGATGGCTGAATCCCCAGTTGCTCCATACAGGTAGGGTCGATGTCGACTCGAAGGATAAAGTATACAACCGGGCGCCGATGTCGTGGGCAGCGGGGAAGTGGCAGGAGGCGGTAGTGAGGCAGCTGCTCGCTACCGGCCGGGTCGACGTTGACTCGAGGTAGTATTGTCGGCAGTAGGGACAGAGCCCAGCGAAAGTGGTGGCAGTTGCCGCCTCTTACGGCGGCGGTTATCGGTAGGTCCTGATCGATGTGCTTTTGAGGCATTGCGGGCAGGTCTTCCACGGTCTTGCCGTCTTCGGAAACAATTGCATCGGTCGTCTGACCTGCGCCAGCCCTGTCGCTCACGTCAAGTGCAGCGTAGCCTTGCTAGAGCCATGCAAGAGCATGCTGATCGCGTGAACAGTTGCTGCAGTGTGATCTTCGTTGCCCTGCTGCTGCACGGACAAGCCGAGCACGCCCAAGAGGCTGTATAAGTTGGGCAACTAAGAAAGATTAGTATCTTTCTGCGGTAGAGCATCCAGCGCGCTGTTCTCTCACCTCGTTTTGAAACAAACGTTTCAGCTCTGCTGTTGTTCCTCCCGGCCTGTTGCTGCTGCTTGCATAGGCCTTTGAAAATTGAGAGAACTCATCGTCGAGCACTGCTTCGGCTGTCCGTACGACTTCTTCTCGGTAACCCTGTGCCTCCCAATCTGTCCAGTTGTCTCTGACGTGTTCTCGGATGGAGGTGAGTACGCGGGTGAGACCACGACGACGGGAAAGTCGTTGTGTATGCGCAAGAACAGGTCGATCTTGCAAGTCGGCGGTGTAATACTGAGCAGCTAACTCATCAATGCTGTCGAAGCCGAGGGGACGGATAGCTTCAATGGCACTTTCGATCCGTGAGCCGAGCGTTGCCGATGCATCGACTGAGCTGTCTCTTCTGTTTAGCAGATCGCCGTGGGACGACGGCGTGGTAGACGAGGGACAGCGATGCATCTGCTCTATCGACGACCTGGAGGAGCTGTTGCTGTGTAGGGCACTGAACTGCGAGGCACTGTCCTGGTCGAGCCTGAAGTCTGAAAAGGTCGATGATGATGAATCGTGGTAGTCGATTGTGTGATTTTGCTGGTCAGGGTATCGACCCATGCGCGCCACATCGTTAAGCAATCCATGGTGATCGCTGTGCTGGATCTCGTTCGCCATGCCTGGAGCCTGAAAATAGCTCTGTCCTGGGAAATTGCTTGCATCAGGTGCTAAAGGCCTATCTCCAACGCTCTCCTGGTGAGGAGCGCCGTCTTCTAAGGTCGAAATGTGCTGGATCGGCAGACTTGGGTCCACTGTCATACTTGCGCCAGCTGCCACGTCACTCGTGCAGTGGTGACGAGACATGCAAGTGGAAGCATAGCCAGCCGGAGAAGCAGCAGCAGCAACATCCTTCACGCCCGATCCATTCAAGGACGCCAAGTGGAACATATCAGACCTTGAATCCGCCAAATGGCTAGTTGCTGGTGTGGAAGCGTTCCGAGGGAAAGCAGCCACCAGAGAGGGTTGCAATGTCGCCAGCGAGGAGTCTTCTAGTCGTCCGACCAATTGCTCCAGTAATCTGAGCTTTGTGCTTGTAACTCGTCCTTGAGATCGATCAGCCAGAAGCTAACAACAAATGATTGTGGAGAGTAGAACAAACTGTGTTTTCTCTGTGCCAGCCGGTTCTGAGCCCGTTTCCGCATCTCTTGATCAGACATGCGGTGCCAGTCATCTTCATCCGTCATAGCTCTTGAACTTCCGGTTCCAGGCATTTCTCTCTTCCTCTTAAACGTTGTAGTAAAGTGCTCCGCGGAGAGTATGCCAAACCTGTACCAAAAAGGTTAACCTTAAGGCACGAATACCCCAAGGCATATATACAGTCTCTTGCCCCCCGGCTCGAGCAGTAGCGCACCACTAGGTCCACTATAGCACAGACAAAACAGGGGGATGAGAGGATTTTGAATGGTGGGAGGCAACAAAATACCGGGCATTGCGCAGAAGTTGTCGACGTGGCCACCTTGCGTTGTTCATCATGCTACTATCCCCAGCTAGGGGGGGACTGTATATCACCAAACAACGCCTCAACACGTCTCCACAAAGATCATCAGATCACATTGTAGGATTCTCGGCCCACTGTAGGATTCCTGTCCCATTATAGGATTCTTGTCCCACTGTAGGATTCCCATTGTAAGGTTCTTGTGGCAGTGGCCATAGGGCCTGAATGAATGTGGGGCCCAGGGCCACCAGTAACAAGAAATAGTGACTGACTCCTTGGCCATTCACTGGTTCTAGGGTGAGTTGTGAGTCACTGGTGTTTAGTCCCAATTAGGTCTAGTGCTAATTGCCTCTTCCTATATAGACAGGCAGTTGGCAAGGCGCCTTTTCATGATAGTAAACAATAGATTATCTTCCCTCCTACCATTTGTGAACCACCATAGAGTGCCTTCCACAGTTCTTGTCACATTTGTTGGCCTGACGAGACTGGCAGATTAAAGCCTCACTTATGAACCCCGATTGAGAAAGGTAATTTTTTCGTTATTTATAAGGATAATCGACGAATATAATACAAATAAAATGTAATCATATTACGTAATAAATAACATATAAGAAATAAAGCTTAAATAATAAAGACAACTCGAAATAACTCAATATTTTAAATTAATATTATTTCTTTTAATAGTTAAATAATAAACGAGTTATAAACTTAGAATAACCATATTAATAACTAGTATATAAGTAAAGCTCGAGTTTATATTATTCGAAATTTGCTAATAATTTATATATAATCAGCACTGCAGTAGTTCGAAGATTCCCAAGTACACAAAGGGTTTGTGCTAACAAGAGCGGTGCCAAGTACAGGCCTTGAATACGGAAACAATCTCTAAGTTCTGAATGCACGTGTTCACTGCCTTTGGGGCCACTGGATTGTAGAGGTAATCCAAGACTTAGATTGACAACTGAAGACCTATGTACAAGATCTATCTAAGTGGTAAAGAACGTGAGGTTATATATCCAGTTCTTCAATTCTGGACCGCAGAAGTCGACAGCGATTGTCGCGGTCCAAGGTTACATCGACGGGACCGTTCGCGGTCCTCGCGAGCCTGATCACTGGGTCACCAAGTGAGCCAGTGAGCTACACTGAAGAGCTGGAGATGTAACCATACATTCCTTACCAGTAGATAAATCTCTGTACATAGCTCTTCAGTTGACAATCTAAGTATTAGAGTATACCCTACTTCAGTAGCCCCAAAGGCAGTGAACACTTGCACACAACAAGCAGTTACTGTTTCCTTTTTCAAGGCCTGACCGCTCTTGCTAGCATGAACCCTCTCGAATCCTTCCTGCTAGCACTAACTCCTCTCTGCTGGCACCGACTCCTCCCTTGCTTCCAGCGGCGCATTCAACCAGCGGTGTGAGCTGTAAGCCCGGATATAACTATGGATATACTTCTTCCCTTCGGACCATGCGCTGACTCGCTTGGTGATCTGGTGAGCCAGTTCTTATTGGTTGAGCTTATAACCCTAACCCTTGGTTACATAAGCGCCAGTTTTAGTCTGATGGACATCTGGCAATCCTGGTCCACTGTTTTCCCGTGACCTGTTTCGTGACTTGTGTGTGTATTGATGTCTGTGTATCGGGTCTAGGCTAAGTACACTTCGATGTGCTCTTGTTTCCTATCCCATCGCCTCCCGCGGGGCATATAGACGGTTGGCCTGTTTACCAACGTGTCGCTGTACAAAGGAAATATGAAGGGGTGAAGAATGGGTAAATTGGCTAGTCAGGTTGCGCTGCTCCGCTACTTCTATCCTCGCTGGCCAGAGGTACTGATGCACCCATTTCTATAGGTAAAATACAACAAAGGGCCGGAGGCCCGAAACCCGCCAAAGGGTACTTGTGCCAGGTGCCTGAAAAGGCCCTTCACTGCCATGTCAAAGGCGCCTTTATTCCAACAAAAACAAAGGAAGTTGTTTCTCAGTCTGGTTCCCCCTCCTTTCCGACAGGGAGAGCATCGAAGACGCCCAAGTCTCGCATATAATCTCGGAATAAAGGCAATCCTACTTGTCCCAGTATGATCTCCAGTTCCCGTCCGCGTCTGAGCCATTTCGGCCTGAACCTTCTGGCGGCAGGGCATTCACGAAGTGGCCCTGTTGTCGCTGGTCTTCATACTTACAGGGCTGGCCTGTGTCTGAGTGCTCGAACCGTGGTATCGGACGAAGTCGCCGTGCCCTGATCGTTCTGCGATGTATCTGTGCAACAGATCTCTCGAGAGCGCCATTTCTGGCGGGTTCGTCTTGAAGCCGAGCCCCTATCGTCGATAGCTGTCAGGTTGGCTTGCCGCCCACCAGTGGTTGAGGAGACTCTGCCTTTCGCATCTGCTGATCCTCTTCGCCCATGAGACCGTGGCTGGTCCCTCGTCGATCTCGACCCCTGTGTTTCGAGGATCCAATGCCCATTTCGCAGCCTATCCACTGCTTTATTTCTCTGGATTCCATAATGGCCAGAGCATTATCTAACTTCCCATAAAGCAGACTGCAGTTTCTTCGCCTCCAACCTGAAGCATAGGAACTGCTCCTGTGAGCTCTCTGGGAGTGTACCATAGATTCTGCGAATAACTGCTGTATTATCGATGCAGAAATGAAAGGATGATGTAGTCTGCCCTTCCGTTTCTGCATAAGCTGCTGCCTATATAATAGCTTCTGCTGCACCTCTAATTTCTATATTAAAGACCTCCGCTCTTCTGATCACTCCATACCCCCTGCCCTTTTCTAGTCTATTTTGATAGGCTATAAATAACCAGGAGGCGTGCTTGTTATCGCTACTCTTAGAGCTATCTGAGTATGCAATGATTGCATTCTGTTCCAGTCCGAGCTCCTATACTGTATGCTGTTTCGCCTGCTCTTCCTTTCCACACAGTGCAGGGAGGCTGTCCTCGCTATGTTGTCTGGGCAGGAGGAGAGATCTCTTGCACTTGGAACTTGTCTTGCTAGCCTTTCCAGCTGGGATATTCTTGCTTCCGGCTTAGGGTTCTTCCTAAGCTGGGCACCCTTTGCTTCTTTACTCAGGCGGTGCCTCTAGTCTCTTTATAAGAGGGTGTGCTGCGTCCAGGGTTCAAAGCCTCAGAGATGCCCTCTCCCTATCTCTTTCCAGGAGAATCTCTGCTGGCGGTAGTCCACTCTCTATATATAGAATAGGTATCAGGGTTGTTTTCCACACTAGTAGTACTGCCCTAGGTGCTTGCTTGACTGCTCTGTCTATAGTCTCTACTAGCTTGGTGTAATGAGCACTGCAGTAATCCTAAGATTCCTAAGTACTGATTGGGTTTATGCTAACAAGAGCGATG
>JACWRQ010000671.1:0-14953 GCA_014849955.1 Cryphonectria carpinicola | reverse complement strand
TGGTGGCGGCCTGGGGGGGGGGGGGGGGAGGGGGGGGGGAGGGATGGAAGGTGGAGGGGGGGGGGGGGGGGGTTCTTTCTTTTTTTTTTTTTTTTTTTTTTTTTCCGAAACAAACGGCATTCCCTCTCAATCCAAAGGCATTTACATTTTTGGCTGCCTCATGAAAGATCATGATTCTACAAATAGATATGTGATAAGAAGAGCATCTATCACACGCCAGTCCCAAGAACAACACTACAGATTACTAGAGACCAACTCCTCCTATCAAGGTTCTAATTCCCTCTACAGTTTAGCTTTTCTCGTCTCGTCTTCAACGAATACCCCCTTCTTGCGCGTGCGATCTTTATCCTGCAGCTTCAAAACCCTGCGCAGCAATTTGCCACTGGGGCCCTTGGGGATGCTCTCCGTGAACTCGACCTCCACGAGCCATTTGTACTTCACCTTCTTCTCTCGTACGTACTGCAGCAGCGCTCGTCCCACCGTCTCGGTCACAGGCACGCCCTGCTTCAGCACAACGAAAGCTTTGGGTCTTTCCCCCGCATACTCATCCGGGATCCCCAAGACCGCACAGTCCTCTACCAGCTCATGGCCCAGCAACAGGTCTTCCAGCTCTGCCGGTGGCACCTGTATGCCTTTCACCTTGATCATCTCCTTGATCCGGTCCTCGATATAAATCCATCCCTCCTCGTCGATATATCCCACGTCCCCTGTGTGGAGGAAGCCCTCCCCATCAAACGACTCCGCCGTAGCCTCTCGGTTCTCCAGATACCCCATGGCAATCTGCGGTCCTCGAGCACAGATCTCCCCCGTCTCCCTCGGCCCCAGCATCTTGCTTGGGTCTGACAGGTCAATGACCTTGGCGACGGTGTTGGCCACCAGGATCCCACCACGATTGGCATACTTGTAGTCAAAGTGCGTCGGCGGGTGACACGAGATACACGCCGTGCTCTCCGTCGCGCCGTACCCCTGCCGGAACCCCGTGGCAGGGAACTTGCTCTGCAGCAACCTCACCACCTCGGGGCTCATCGGCGACGCCCCTGAGGCGAACCGCTTGACCACCGCCCTGAGCCGGGCCAGGTACTTGTCCACGATGGGGTCCCTCACCAGCCTGATCAGGATGGGCGGGACAAAGATCAGGTCCTCGATCCTGTACCTGATGATGGCCTCCAGCATGACGTCCATTCGGAACGCGGGCAGCATATAGCAGTGCCCATTCGTAAACGCCGGGTACGTGATGAACCGCACCAGCCCCGTGATGTGGAACAGCGGCATCACGGCCAGCGTGCGCCACCGCCCGTCGGGCGGGAGGAGCTGCACACCGCGCAGCTGCAGGCACTGCGCGATGACGTTGTGGTGGGAGAGCATCACGGCCTTGGGGAAGCCCGTCGTGCCCGAGGAGAAGTTCAGGTACCCGCACTCGTCCTTGTTCGTCCTGGGCTTGGGGATTGTGTAGTGTGGGACGGTGGGCAGGGTGGTCCCGCGGCGGACGAGGTCCTGCTGGCTCTGGAAGCCCGGGGCTGCACCCTCGAGGAGGAACACGCGGGAGCGCGGTATGCCTGCTTCTTGCGCGGCGGCGACGGCAACTTCGAGGGAGCTGGGGAGGGTGAAGAGGATTCTGGTGTTGGCTGTCCTGAGAGCGTGCACCATCTCCTCGGTGTTATACGCCGGTGAGGCGCCGTTCACTCTGCCTCCTGTACGTTGTCAGCTTCTGTGCTGCTCTGCGTCTAGAGCTGATTGCTATTGGTTATGAAACGAACGACGTCAAGGCTGTTAGAACCACGGAACTTGATGCCGCTGAAGAATTCCTTGGGAGAGAATCATTGCAGGGGCTGGTTTTCCAGCAAAAAAATTTTTTGCCACAGGTGTTAACGGAATACCACTCTTCACCTACCCACACGAATTGTCGCCCACAAAGCAACAGCATACCAGATCGTGTTGGTGCTGAAAATCGAGACCGTCTGGCCCGGCTGCAGACCATAGTCTCTTACCAAGGCTGTGCTCAGGGCCACAGCCTGTTCTCTCACCTGCGCCAAGTCCAGACTCTCCTTGGTGACGGCATTTTCGTATGTCCCAAGTGCCTCTCTCGAACCTGTGCTAAAGGGAATGAATTGCTCAGTCTCAAAGAGCCATTCCCATGTTGTCACATCCGTAGGGACTGCCGAGGAGAGGAGGTCAGTCACACTGTAATGCACATTTTGGCGAGGGGTTGTAATCTGTCACTTACTCTCGAGATCGGGATGCGGAGATTTCCAAAGTGTCATGTTGAAATATCACCCTGTTTTGGGGGGGGGGGGTTGCTGATCTCGTGGATGGTGAGTAATATCGTACGCAAGAAGAATCTACCAAACCTGAATGCAGAAGAACAAGAGGAGAAGTGCCGTGTTTCTACAAGAGTTGTCAGAATATGGCTGGACATTCTTGGACTGTGTTTATATCCGTATGAATAATCCCAGTCACACGAGTGCGGAGATCTCTACAGCGGGGGAAAGACTACAGCAAGGGGAGCGTGAGGAGGCATTATGCAGATGAAATAAATTACCTCGGCACAATTTTCGAGTGATCAGCGGGCAGCGTCTGTCGAGCGATGGATTCCAAGATGATGTACGGGACCCAAATGCGTCTTGTCTCAGGACGGGACGAGGGATTACGTCAATCACGATTGTTGCTTGATCATAAAAGGGGTTATCAATGTTCTGGATGACCATCCTTGGGCGGAAACTTTTGTATTGCAGATTTCAACTGCTCATCACACGGTCGGAGTCCTAACTCTGAGTGCTTCATCTTGAAATTTGTGTATACAATTGATTGTGGAAGTCAATATAATTACGTACAGTGGCCAACGACGGGGTAGGCGAAAGCAAAACTACCAAGAGTCTGGATTAGAGACAACACCAGTCGTGGAGACCATATCGCAGCCCCTTTGACGGAGAAGATGAAGGATATTATGTAAGAAAAGGAAAGAAATGAAAAGAAACAATGACGGTGAAGTGGTTGTACATGGAAAATAATATAGGCTTGTCTAACAAACAAGAATAACATGTCTTGTACTGACAATGTCCGCTCATCAACTCCGTCTCTGGGAAGTTACAATCCTCCTCAGCTCATTTACACCTCGGAAGCGTTTGGGCCGGAGACAGTTCCATCCCCTGGCACGGGGGAATCGACCGATGCCCCTTTCCCAGGCACAACATCGCCGTGTTGCCCGCTTCGAGACTCGCTGAAGTCAAGATTCAACTGCGAGTAACTCCACTTGCGCGCGAGGAGTATGAACGCAAAACTCCACCCCGGGATCAGAAGTACATCTAGAATGCCAAAGAAGATAGAGGCACCGGTGACACTGATGTGGTTACTACCGTCGCTCAAGCCGAACGCAACGGGATACAGCAGCCACAGCAGGTTGGCCCATCCCGACAGCATGATGTAGTGGCGCCCGACGCCCACGCGGGACGCGGCCTCGTAGCTCTCGTTGAGCGTGCTCATGGCGAGAATGACCCACGCGAACGTGCCAAAGGCGAAGAAGCCCCATTTGTAGGTGGTGGTGGTGTATGCCGAAACGAGGTAGGTGATGACCCAAAAGATGGACATAAAGATGTTGGTGAAGATGGTTGTCCAAGATACGTCGGATAGCATTCCGAGTGCCAGAGAGACTGTTGTGAATGCGAAAATCCAGTTTATGTACTTTGCGTAGAAAATCTGGCGCGTTACGGTGTGTCCAACCTGCTCAACGGCGCTCCAGCCGAGATCGGAAGCCTGGGCATAATAGGAGACGGAGCCGACTAAGAGGGCGCATGTGAAGAGGTAATGGAATACTCTGTCACTTTCACGAGTGGTGAAACAGAAGACGAGAAGACCGAGCTATGGAGAAGACAAGAAGCGTGGCACGGTTAGTGATTTTCCGGCTGAGAGATCCTAACGCCTGTGTGGTCTTGACACGGGCGTGAGACTTACAAAAGCGATGATATAGATCGCCGTCACGGCCCAAAGCCAGTCAGACCCAGCTTGGGATAGGGCATCGTCCACTCCAGTTGGAGGATTGATACTGAGCGCATCATTTCCTCGAGGTAACGAGGCCATCGTAATTCCGCGTTCCAAGAGGGTCAAGATGACTTATGACGGTGAAAGAAATTTGGCAGGAAAAGTGTGTGGAAATGAATGGACAACCGTATATCCAATCTGACGAGGAAAGCGAGCAAGTCATTAAGAATCCCAAGTTCGTGCGTGTTCATGTGATGATGAGAGTAGCAGTGTAGAATAATCAATTTCAGCGAAATCTCTGTGTCTTATAACAGTGAATCTCGAGCCACATCGGTGGATTCCTGAAAGACCTCTATTTCTGATTTTCTCCTTTACTCGGAGCATCTGAGCCTGAAGCATCGGTCTGGAACCAACTCCATAAGAGCGGAAGCAAAGTGGGCATGGAATTCGTTTGCTATGCATACCTGGACAGAATTGGTGATGAAATCGTCCATAGGAGGACAGGCTTGTAATAAGACGGAATCAGATGCGCGTTCCTACTTTGCTGCTCGGACCAATAGAGGCTCTGAACGCCTCCCACAGCGGATGCAAATCAAGCTGACATGCCTCAACGGACACGAATTTTGCTTCCGTACAATGAGTCAGCATGCAAGTGGCACAGCAGAATCAAGAATTAAAAGCCGCCAATTTTTGTCTTTTTTGCTTCCGCTTCTCCATTCGAATTCTGTGCTGGATAGCGGATGCAAATTATCTCTCTTGTGGTCAGTCCTCCAAGCAGTATGGATTCAGCCAAGACGACACAGGTATTGCCTGCAGAGCCCCGGAGGATCCTTATCGTGAGTCCAGCGCTTTGATGGCATCGAATTTCGGCATATGCTTAAATCTAATCTTCCTCTGCTCGCACAGGCATGCTCCCGGTGTAAAGCCCGTAAGATACGTTGCGACGGTGGTAGGCCAAAGTGTGGCCACTGCGTCGCACGTTCTGCAGAGTGTGTCTACGCCGTTGTCCGGAATTACAGGGGACCTGCGAAAAGGTACGGTATTTCCATTGGTCCTCTTCTCGAGGACATGGCCTAGTGAAAGATATCTGACATAGACTCTAGTAAAAGTGCCATCGAAGGCCGACAAGTCTCGTTGGCCGGAGAATCACTCGGTATTGACCACAGCAGCAACCAAGGCAACCCAATACCTCAGCCATCCGCCTCAAAGTCATATCCAGTAGAAGCCATCAACCCACACCCACAAGAAAGAGTCTGTCTAGAAAACTCACGTGTACCGCAATCCACTACTGCTGTGAGCTTATTTCAAAATCGGATAGCCTTGGCCAGCCGCCCGACAATATTCCCCGAATTTCTGCACTCTGGCCCATTTGAAGAGAACCTGAACCGAGTCAAGAAAAACATTGATGAAGCCAAAATCAATGGCAATTTCACCGCACTCATACCTTTCAATATATCAAATCAACTAATTCACCACTCCTTTGACGAAGCCATGGCCGAGTACCAGCTGTTAGACATGTCGAGCTTTTTGGCACTCTTACACGCTCAGTACGCCGCAAGCCCTGCCGCCCCGGCCGGACAGCCAGCCAGATGGGGACTCGTCAACGCCGTTCTCGCCACAGCCCTGCGTTCCAAGATAGCCCCAGGCTCCGAGGGCGAGCTGTCTGCAGTGGTCAATGCTTTCTATCGGAATGCGACCTCGGTCATCCATGAGCTCATCCTCCAACAGCCGAGTCTGCTTTCCATCCAATCGCTGCTGGCGATGGCCATTTTTGCCAAGGATATTCCGGACAACCAGGCCTATTACATGCTATCAACAAATGCGTTACGCCAGGTGGAATCCCTCGACATCAACATCGCAACAACAGATCCAGGCGATTTCCAACGGTACAAGCAGGTGTACCAGATTGCCTATATGTTCAGCGAAGACGCCAGTCAAAGGCTCAAAAATCGTCCTGCTTTGGGCAACAACGAGGGAGAAAGTGGTGGACATGGCGTATAGTGGCTGTTCAAGCTGCTGCTGACATAAAATTGGTTCGTAAATTCTGGCCTGAGGAACATCTCACCGTTGTCCAACGTTATGAAATTTGATTCATGTACACAAACTCACACGCTCGGTCCTTACGGTCGGATTCGGAAGAAAAAAAAAGGTCAAGCTTGAAGGGAAGCAGTGTTTTTTATGTATATACAGCACAAACTTCCCAAATGCGAATATGTATCTAGAATCAGTCTTTCTCAACTACGTCTGCCCTATGACCACAATGATCTCGCAGTCACAGGTAGTTGCCGTCCGTATTCCTGTCCCTACTCATATGTGCAGGTCACCTCGTCAGTGGAAGTGGAGCACGAGGTAAGAACCTCGTTGTTCTGCCTAATATCAATGATAGAGCCGGAGTCTGGGCTGAGTGTGTCGCCACCTGCTGTAGCGGTCGCGCTGGAGAAGGCAACAGTGCCGAAATCAGCAAAGGCCACTAGAGAGTTGCCCTCTTCGAACTAATGGGGAAGTTAGCATGAATTTCTCTTGTGTTCTCTGTAGATTTATTATGACTTTACTTACATCTTCAACAATCCACTCGGCGTCAGTCCTGCAAAGGTCACCCTGCACATTGCCACTGAAGGTCTTGGCCACAGACTTTCCGGTGGTCTGGTTCTCAATGACCGCGGTGCCAGCCGTGTCCGAGGTTGCGGTGACGCTCATCTTGATAATATCTCCCTCTGATACGGTCAAGTCAAAGTCGTAAGAGTAGTCTGAGGCCAGTCAGCATAGGTCGACGATGATTTGCTGGTTTGAGTCTTGACTCACCAGGATACCACTCATACCAGGCGTCATATGACATGCTACCACTCTCATAACAGAAGTCGACTCCAGTCTGAAGAATGGCAGTATCACAGGAATCGCCGTCGATGCCTACCCAAGCAGATGCGCTGTTTTACTGTCAGAAGACCATAGAAAAGTCATCGCCGCGACGTGCAGTATCGAACTTCCAACCAGGCATATTCGGAATCAGGGAGGATTCTCCCAGGGGACATACCAATACTCTGAGCTGCTGCTACCGGAGGGGGCTGAGACGCTGGGCACTGTGATGATAGCCGTGACTGCATAGACATCTGTGGTGGTGATGACGGCTCCAGCCCAGTTGTCCGAGTAGTCGGTGTTGGTCGTGTTGGTAAGACCATCGACCCTCTTTGGTCCAGATGTGTGAGAGAGAGCGCGCCTCGCGTGGTTCTCGCGGCGATGTTGGGTGAGACGAGCTCCCAGGACAGCCTCGGCGACAAGGAGGATAGAAATGGCCTTCATGTTTATTATTGTGGTTTCAATAGAAGAAGCAAGGCGGAATGTGAACTTGATAAAATGCAGATAAGCGAGAAAGGAATGAAGACTGAAATGGAGAGTAGAGGTTTGTAATGAGCACTGCAGTAATCCTGAGATTCCTAAATACTAATTAGATTTATGCTAACAAGAGCAATATCAAAGTATAAGTCCTTAAATACGGAAATATATAAGTCCTAATATAAATGCAAATATTCACTGCCTTTAGGGCTATTCAAGTGTATAACAAATGAATACTTAGATTAATAATTGAAGAGCTATATATAATAATCTATCTAATAGTAATAAATATATTCTTATATATCTAGCTTTTTAATATAGCTTACCTTGGATTACTAGTAATCTAGGTAATCTTAGCTTATTGGATTATCTGGTAATCTAATAATTTATCTCTATTATAACTCTAACTCTGGATTATATAATCCTTATTGCCTATTTTGATATTAAGTTATAATGCTTAGTTCTTATTTGCTTATAATCTATTTTCGATTTGCAGATTAAATAGATTATAATATTATCTTTCTTCTATTAGTTATTATTCTCAATAATCTTCTGTAAATATCCTAGCAAGTTATTTGTATATATAATTATATCTTTCTAATTTGTTATATTAAATAGAATCAATAAATCCTGATTTCTTAAATCTTATTCTCGAAAAACTGAGAAATATGATAATCTTTTCTCTGCTATTCTTCAGACTCCTTTTACTATATCTTCTTGCTTATTTTGTAAGGATTAGGGAATTTCTTCCTATTAGGTTTCTCCTTCTAACTCTTCTTGCTATGCCAAATATATTCAGCTTAATTATTCTCATTGCAATATCTAAGATATTAGTCCTTTGGAGTTATATAAAATTGCTATCTAATATTAGAAGTTGGAGGATAAATTATAGGCTGCTAAAGAGAGGATTTTTCAATTATACAAATAGGAGAAGATATAGTTTGAGAAGATAATATGCGCAGTATATTATAATATTGATAATATAGAGAAGTTGGAGCATATTAAGGCTGAGAAAGCTAAGGAGGAGCATTATTATGCTGCAGAGAAGTAATAGCTAGCTGAGATTTTAGTTTCTGAGAATTCTCTTCCTGAGAGAATTTCTAATTAGGATTTGGAATTTGGTTTAGCTGAATAATCTGATTTTCTGATTGCTAATACTAAAGGGCTTAGTATTAGATTATATTCTATGGATTATTCTAATTTAGGAAGATCTGCTTAGGTAGTATTTTTCTAGTATTTCTTAATCGAATTATTGCTGATATTAGCTAGTTTTTCCTATAAGTTTTTGCTATAGTTATAGTTTTTCCACTTTATAAGATATTAGTATTCTCTTTCTTATTTTCGCATATTCAATATCTATTCTATTTTGTATTATTATTTATCTAATTCTAGATTGATATTATATATAAGTTTTATATCTGCTAGTGCTGATTTGAGAAGCAAGATATGGAAAATTAGATATAATCTCTTATAAGAAATTGCAAATTTGTAGTTAACTAGGGAGATTTTCTATAAAATTTGAAATAGTTTAAATTTCTTATAGTTCAATTTGTTGCTTAGTTATATTATTTTGATATTTTTTCATTGCAAATAGATTTTATCTTCTTTCTATAGGATTAGTTTTTTAATCCTTTTGGAGTTTATATAGTATATTATAATATTTTTTGCTTCTGCGATTTTTTTCTGAAGATTTCTGTGGATTTCCCTTAGTTTTATAGCTTTTTTATCTGCTTCTTCAGCTTATCTGCTAAATATCATTTTATAATATATTATAGGGTTATATCTATAGAGTGCATAGAATAGGAATATTTCTATAATGCTTATATTTATGCTATTATATGCAAATTCTGCTAATAGTAATAGTTTAATTTAGTTATTCTATTTCTAGTTAATATAGCTTTATAGATATTGCTTAATAATCTAGTTTATTTATTCTATTTATCTATCTATTTCAAAGTAGAATATTATAGATATTTATTATATTGCTCTGAGTTATTTTATAAGTAAGATCTAGAATTTAGATATAAATTTCCTATCTTTATTAGAGATAATTTCTTATAATATATTATATTTGCTTATAATTATTCTAAAGAATATATATATAAGATTTTCTAGTATATTGCTTTCTTTATAGAAAATAAAATATATATATTTACTTAATCTGCAAATTATTACTAAGATGCTATTATATTATACTTTAATTAAAGATTCTTATAAGAAAAATAGCTTAATAATAAAATCTAAGCTAATAAATTGCTATATAATGCTAGATATTAATAAGAGTTGCAATAATCTATAAGATTTATATTGATTTGCTTTATTCTTATTATAATTATTGCAATCTTTGATAATTTTAGTAATCTATCTCTTAAATTCTAATAAATCCTAATATCTCCTGATTTATTTATATATTGCTCTAATTCCTTGATATCTATAAGCTAATATATTATATGTTTTTTTGATATATTTATTCTATTCTGCAGATATTATCTATTCTAATGCTTTGCTTTAATATTTAATTCTAAGGGTAATATCTAGTTCTTTATATATATTGATAAGATTTCTATCTTTGCTAATTGCAAAGATATTCTGAATTTCTTCTTTGATTTTATTCTAGTAGTTTGCTTTTCTGCTAAGAGCATCTGCTCTAGCATTCTCTTTGCTTTAGATATAAATAATCTTAAAATCAAACTAAGATAAATATTCTGCTTATCTTATTTATTATTAGTTAAGGTTTTTTATTATTATAAATATAGTAAGATTCTTATAATTTAAGAATATTTTGATTATATATTTAGCTTTTATAAAATAATATTCTTATTTTTTGAATAATTCTATTATAGCTATAAGTTCTTTATCTGATATTCTATATTATAACTCTAATTTATTAAATTTCTTTGAGAAATTAGCAATTATCTATAATTATTCTTATTTATTGCGCTAATTGAGTTCTATACTAAATATATAATCTAATAAGTTTATATAAAGCTTATATTTCTTATTAGGATTTAATTTCTCTAATATTAGGTTTTTAGTAATTAGTTTTTTGATAATATTAAAAGCTTAGCTTTTTTCCTTTTGCTATATAAATAATATTTCCTTTTTGGTAAAATTAGTAAATAGCTATGCAATATTGCTATATTTGCTGATAAATTGCCTATAAAAGTTGGTATATCTGAGAAATGCTCTAATATCTCTAATATTTCTTAGTTTAAGCTAATCTTTAATTGCTTAAATCTTATCTTTTTGTATTCTAATATATCTTAGCTTAATTATATATCTAAGATAATTAATTTTCTAGATATAGAAATAGCTTTTTATTAATTCTACTAGAAGATATATATTTTGAAGCATTTAGAATATTTGTTATATATTCTGCTTATATTCTGCAAAAATTCTAGAGTAGATAAGGATATTATCAAAATAGATAATATATATAATATCTAGGAATTTGCAGAGAATATAGTTGATTATTTCCTAGAAAAATACTAATATATTAGTTAATCCAAAGGATATAATTAGATACTTATAATATCTATAGCAAATTCTAAATACTATTTTCTACTCTTCTTTTTTCTTGATGCAGATATATATATATATTTCCTTAAGATTTAATGCTATAAACTATTATATGCTTTATAATTTATCTCTAATTTCCTTAAAGAGTAGCAATAAATATTAGTTTTTGATAGTAATATTATTAAGCTATCTATAATTTATGCAAAATCGAAATTTTCTATTTTTCTTTAGTATAAATAGGATTAGATATTCTGCTAGTAATTATAATAATCTGATATATTTTTTCTTTAGATTCTTATTGAGATATTCTCTGAATATCTCTAGCTTTGCTTTATTAAGTCTATAGATAGGGAAAAACTGTGATTAAGTTCTTTCCTTTAGTAGTATTTCATGGTTATATAAGCTATATTCTGAAAATCCTATATCTAGTTTCCCTTGGAATAGTTTTGTGAATTTGTAATATTCTTATAGTATTCTAGCGAATATTAGTATTAGTCTGTTTTTCTCTATTTCTGCTATTTAGAGAAATAGGAGATATTATTGAGCATTTTTTCTTTCATATGCTATTTGCCTTTTCTATAGATTAAAGCTTATATTATACTCTGCTCAGCTTCTATATTTCCTTATAATATCTAATGCTTCTGATTATAAGATTTCTTTGTAATTCTAGAGTTTATATTTCTATTATTGCTCTGAGCTAGATTATATTTCTGAGGATTTGCATATGCTTATTATTATATTAATCTGCTAATGCCTTAGTATTATCTTTGCAGATTTATTATTGCTAGATCTTTCTCTATAAGCTATTAGCTTTGCTGATTTAGAGATATTTATAGATTTATTTAAAGCCTCTTTCTTTAAGTATGCTTTAGTAATTGAATTTATTCCTTTGCTATTAATTATAATCTTCCTATAGGTAATAGTATTATCCTATAAGATTTGGCTAATAATCTAATTGATTTGAGAATTATGCTCTCTAAGCTATAATATCCCTAGTATTAGCTTATATTATGCTATTTCTATAATATTTAATATAATAGAAATCATTTTGCTATAGATTATAACTAATAGATGATTAATCTCTATATTGATAATACCTTATGTAATGAGCACTGCAGTAATCCTGGGATTTCTAAGTACTGATTGGGTTTATGCTAATAAGAGCAGTATTAATATATAAGTTCTTGAATACAGAAATATATAAATCCTAGCGAGAGTGCAAATATTCACTGCCTTTAGAGCTATTCAAATATATAATAAATGAATACTTAGATTAACAACTAAAGAGCTATATATAATGATCTATCTAATAGTAATAAATATATCCTTATATATCCAGCTCTTCAGTATAGAGGCCTAGATTACTTGGATCAGTATAATAATCCTAGTAATCTGGATTACTCTGGATCAGTAGCTGATTTATACTAATCCTATAACTCTAACCTTTGCTTATATAATCCTATTAGTTATTGATATTAGATTATAATATCTGGTTTCTTTGTTAGCAGAGCCTATTCTATAATCTGCATATTAAATAGGTTATAATATCATCTCTCTTCTATTAGTTATTATTCTCAATAATCTTCTATAAATATTCTAGCAAGCCTTTTATATATATAATCTTGCTTTCCTAATTGAGATATCAAATAGAATTAATAAATCTTATCCTAGTTATTTTAATAAAGCTTAAAAGTGCTATTATTTTGCTAAGCTTATTTCAGTTTTTAGTATTAAGATGCCTACCTATGCCTTTTGTTATAAGATAGATTCTACTTATTATTTTGCTAAGAATTCTTCTTGATGCAAGGAATATATTTATCTAGGTTAGAGCTATGATATTAGTTGTTTTTCTGCTGCTACAGGTGAGTTATTTTTTTTTTTTTTTGTATATATTTCCTTGCTAACTTCCTTTTAGCAGGGCGCCTGATTCGAGAGAAGCGCAGAATTCTGAGTAAAAAGGCTAAAGCTGAATCTGCAAATACTACAGCTCTTCAAACCCTGCTATTTTCGCAGGCTTAATTAGATTATATATATAAGCAGTATTATCTGCTAAAGGAGCATACTATAGAGATGATTTATTATAGTTTTAATTCTTTGGAGGGTTTTATAAATAAGGAGAATTATTCTCTTCAGAAAGAGAAAACTTATCTGATATCGCAGAGTTACCTAGAGATTATAGACTAGAGTTCTATAGTCTTGGATCCTAATATTTCAGGGTGATTTCTTTTCTTAGGTAGTGAAAATGTTAATTCTTCTTCTAGTATTTAAGATAGTTATTTAGCAGATTTTTCCTAGTTATTTATTTCCTAATATTCTTTGATCAAATTATTGCTGATATTAGCTAGTTTTTCCTATAAGTTTTCACTATAATTATAGTTTTTCCATTTTATAAGATATTAGTATCCTTTTCCTTATTTTTATATATCTAATATTTATTCTATTTTATATTATTGCTTATCTAATTCCAGGTTGATATTATATGCAAATTCTGCATCTGCTAGTGCTGATTTGAGAAATAAGATATAGAAAATTAGATATAATCTCTTATGAGAAATTGCAAATTTATAGTTGATTAGGGAGATCTTTTATAAAATTTGAAATAATCTAAGTTTCTTATAGTCTAATTTATTGCTTAGTTATATTATTTTAATATTTTTATATTATAAATAGATCTTATTTTCTTCCTATAGAATTAGTTTTTTAATTCTTTTGAAGTTTATATAATATATTATAGTATTTCTTGCTTCTGCAATCTTTTTCTAGAGATTTCTGTGGATTTCTCTTAGTTTTATAGCTTTTCTATTTGCTTCTTTAGCTTATCTGCTAGATATTATTTTATAGTATGCTATAAGATTATATTTATAGAATGCATAGAATAGGGATATTTCTATAATGCTTATATCTATGCTATTATATATGAATTCTGCTAATAATAATAATTTAATCTAATTATTTTATTCCTAATTGATATAGCTTTATAAATATTGCTTGATAATCTGATTTATTTATTCTATTTATCTATTTGTTTCAGAGTAAAATATTATAGATATTTATTATATTGCTCTAAGTTGTTTTATAAGTAAGATCTAGAATTTGGATATGAATTTCCTATTTTTATTAGAGATAATTTCTTATAGCATATTATACTTGCTTATAATTATTCTAAGGAATATATATGCGAGATTTTCCAGTATATTGCTTTTCTTATAAGAGATAAGATATATATATTTGCTTAGTTTGCAAACTACTACTAAAATGCTATTATATTGCACTTTAGTTAAAGGTTCTTATAAGAAAGATAGCTTAATAATAAAGTTTAGGCTAATAGATTACTATATAGCACTAGATATTAGTAGAAATTGCAGTAGTTTATAAGATTTGTATTAATTTATCTTATTTTTATTGCAATTATTATATTTTTTAATAATTTTAATAATCTATTTCTTAAATTCTAGGAGATTCTAATATCTTCTGATTTATTTATATATTGCTCTAATTCCTTAGTATTTATAAGCTAGTATATTATATATTTCTTTGATATATTTATTCTATTCTGCAGATATTATCTATTCTAATGCTTTGCTTTAGTATTCGATTTTAAGAGTAATATCTAGTTCCTTATATATATTAATAAGATTTCTGCTTTTGCTGATTACAAAAATATTCTGAATTTCTTCTTTGATTTTATTCTGATAATCTGCTCTTCTGCTAAGAGCATCTGCCTTAGCATTTTCTTTGCCTTAGATATAGATAATCTTGAAATCGAACTAGGATAGATATTTTGCTTATCTTATTTATTATTAGTTAAAGTTTTTCATTATTGTAAATATAGTGAGATTCTTATAATCTAAAAATATTTTAATTATATATCTAGCATCTATAAGATAATATTTCTATTCTTTGAATAATTTTACTATAGCTATAAATTCTTTATCTAATATTCTATATTATAATTCTAGTTTATTAAATTTCTTTGAGAAGTTAGCAATTATCTATAGTTATTTTTATTTATTGCGCTAGTTGAATTCTATATTAAATATATAATCTAATAAGTTTATATAGAGTGTAATGAGCACTGCAGTAATCCTGAGATTCCTAAGTACTGATTGGGTTTATGCTAACAAGAGCG
>JACWRQ010000670.1:0-14985 GCA_014849955.1 Cryphonectria carpinicola | reverse complement strand
AAAAAAAAAAAAAAAAAAAAAAAAAAAAAAAAAAAAAAAAAAAAAACCCCCAAAAAAAAACCAAACAAAAAAAAAAAAAAAAAAAAAAAAGCAAGACAAATCTGCACATTGGTAGGCCATGCACGCCGCACCATGCGACGAACCACATCCTCGCCCCGTTTTGCCTCACTCGTGACCAGTGTTTCAGGGCTGGCTGGGCTTAACAAATCGACCAACCAAGCATGTGCCTGGGGGTGAAAAGAAGATGAGATAGTCCCTGATAGTTGTTCCTGAAACGAAAACGATCACTATGGTAGTTCTGTCCTTGCAGCCAGCCTTCGAAAAAAGATATTTCATACACACACGCACAAAGCATGGTTAATACCACCTGCACACTCTGGCTCTGGTGAGTCGATCTTGGGTGCTCAAGTACTCGGCAACCTTCAGCTCTGAACATGCCCCATCAAAGTGTGAGATGTGAGGAAGAGCCGCGCCCTTGTGTGTGATGTGACGAGCGGTAAGACAACGTCGCCAAAAGGGCCATTAGGCTCTTCCAGACCACGAGCGGCGAATAAATGGACAGCTACTGTGTTGCTTCTTCGCCCCTGAGCAAGAAGCACTGTCTGTATGGAGACGGGGTCTGGTGGTAGGTTTGGTACGTGGACGGGCGGGGAGAGGTTGCGCGTGTGATTTACTACCTTGTGTGTGTGTGTATATGTGCTTCTGACTCGTTTTTCTTCTTCTCTCTTCTTGTTTTCTGGTCTCATGTTTGCGCTTGGACTTCCTCTTAACCACTTTTACCAGAAACAAAATACCCATGATCGTGACAAAGCACATAATGCAAGTTTTTTTTCTTTCTTTTCTCTTTTTCTTTTTTCTCCCCCTTCTTTTCTTTGGTTGGGATGCTGGAAAATTCCTTGGACCTTGGAAATCCGGGACACCGAGGTGGACTGCCACGTGAGCGCGGTGGAGGAGCCGTCCAGGGAAAATGGCAAAGTCCACGCGGCCGGGCTGGCAAAGTTGGAAGAGGGGCTTCCTACTGGGCAGCAGGGCTGTGAAGCGTGTCAATATGCCCCACAAGTTCCAGCGGAGAGACGTTTTGTTGTCCGTCCTTGTCGTTAAGAATAGATTTGCAATCTCTCGGATGTACGAAATAGCTCAAGATTTGGGGGGGGGGGGGGAATTGGCTTCAGGTTTGTCAGATGTTAAGATTCATTAGAAGCTGACAGTGACCGACTGCATGAACCATGGTACGGTTGACAGAAGAAACAACGCAAACCATTGACTATAGTGAGACCAACTTGTTCTTAGAGAGTGCCAAGAATTACCCTGCATCTTCTTAAGCAAACTGGGAAGACATCCTTTTTTTTTTTTTGTCTCTTCCACTTCTTCAGTGCAGACCCCCGCCCGGATCCTGTTAGAGAATCTGCAAGTCTCTCTTTTGGTTGCCCCCCCCCCCATCGCTGCAAAATTTGTAGTTATGCATCCAACTCTTACACAACATATTGATTCAACCTTTAATCAAAGGGCGAAGACAACAGATCGCCACGTCAAAATTTAAAGTGCGATCGTCGCGGATGATCCCACATCCGCACGAGTCGGCTATGAGCAACGTTTCGTCCGTCGTCACAGAGAAAGAGAGAGAGAGAGAGAGAGAGAGAGAGGGCAAGAAAAGAAAAGAAGACAAATTCAAGAGTTTGGAGAGAGCGAAGATTGCTGGTGATCGACAAAGACGAGGACTTGGCCACCCGAGTGGTGAGGCTGATGGAACGGTTCTAGACTCGCGGAAGGGCTCCATCGATGACGATGACGGGGCGCCTGACTGGGTTAGGGAGGGGCTGAACAGACTCGACGTGCTATCCAGGTACGGGGACCTTTCGCCCTGGCAGAGGGTGGCGCCCAGGTATCTCCCTAAGGTCCAGCGGGGCAGGTGGGCCCTAGAAAATAGGGGTCCAGACGATCCTCCGGCAATTGATTGGATGAGAAGCGGATAAGGATGTGACACTAATAGGTTTTAAGTCTGGTCACTAGCCATGTCGTCATAGACGCGCGACGACACCACCCTGCACGCATCGAGGACCCCTGTTATACAAGTTCTCGTGGCAGGTACCCATCAGGTCCCCACGTGGGGCGGCACCTAGCCATTGTCCACAGACCTGTATGAATCATTCGTCATGTGGAGGTCAAGGGAACGAACCTGCTGCTTGCGTTCAACTGTGCATTTCATCAGCCTGGATCATTTCTCAAGGCAATTTTAAGTAGAAGAAGAGAATAAAAGAGAAGACAAAATGAGACATTTCAACTTGAGAGACCTGACTGATTTTGGATCAGGATACTTGCAGAAGAGGACGGGAAGGCTGCACAGAAATTTGTTTATTAGTACTTGCCCATAACGTCAATAACAGGCCACTATGACGATGATGACGACAAGCAGTCAGAATCCCAAGGGGGCCACAAGTGCTTCGAAGGGGTCACAAGGAAAAAGCAGCCAAATCTCCGTCCCTCCCTCCGTCCCTCTCTCTCTCTCTCTCTCTCTCTCTCTGTCTCTCTCTCTTTTTGAACATGACTGAAAAAACCGTCATTGATTGAGGGTTTCGAGACCATGGTGAATAAATAATATATGAGCTTGCGGACTACTTTTTCTTCCTACCTCTCACATGCTAGCAGACAAAGTCCGAGAGGGTCACCTCCCGCAGACCATTTGGGAATCTGATGATCACCATCTCCATGTCGCTATTTCCAAGCGCTGTTGATCATTACCTGTCCAGTATGGCGCCATCCTCACTATAGCGTCCTAGTCTATCACAGTGCTACTTATACTGTCCCGCTTATTATCGCAGCTTTGTTTTTTTTCTTCTTTTTTCTTTCTTTCGTTTTACGGTGCCAGTGTCACTCACGCCTGGCAGTGTGGCGGTCGAAAACTAACCGAAGTTGACAGCCCCAGAGAAGACAGCCAGCGGGATCTTGACAAGTCTTCTCACCTATATTCTAAATATGACGGACGACTCTTCCTTTTGGCCTACTGAGTCTATGTACACATATATACAGTGCCACGTGAGTACCTTTACGTTACTATAATGGCACACTTATAAAACCACCCGACCGCAGATCCACGGATAAGGTTGATACTCCGTCCCCCAAGGGGGCCGCCACCCCCTCTCTCTACACCCAACCCCCTCCCCCCTCTGAACAAAGCCCTTGTTGATAATCAATTCTTCATACCCAATCCAGAAGGTCAAGACGAAAGGAGCGGGCTTTCTCCGGGTGTATCACATAGTGCTGGTCTCTCCCGAAGCGCGCTAGTTCTCCAGGTGAGGTTTGGACCCTGAGCTATTAATGAGCCCGTCACTGCCCCGTCAACTAGAACAGGACATCTTTTAAGCCATGCATTGTTTTATCTTTATTGATTTATTTCTACTCTCTCTCAAGAAGCAATACCTCGCATGTTTCATGTCATGCATTAAACTTAACTGACACCCACTTTGGGCGACAGGAGGAATGACAACCTGTGAGTGAACAACGTAAGGACTACTCACACGACAACCACTGGTACTATAGGACACTATGCATGAATGAGGTCGGGGATGTTGGTCATAGTATATAATAGTACATACTGGTTTTTTTTTTGGGGGGGGGGGGGTTTGTTGAATCTATATATAATATATATATATATAAGAATTGAGAAATAAAAAATAGAATAAAAAGGGCCCTCAACCAAATTGCCCGTACACTGCTTACTGCTGCTACTACTTACTGTGGTACAAAGTACATGCTCTGTACTGTATTTCGTGGTAAATGCTAGATGTGGTAAATGCTAGATGCAGCCCCCCTGACTTGCCTAACAGGGACTCGGCTTGCTGACATCAACCCACCGCGACAAAGTTGGATCTTCCCCACAGGGACTCGACAAGGGTCTGGGGGGGGGGGGCAGGACAAATGACCACACACCCACCCCTTGGTGCCCCCCCCCCAACTTTGACCTGGCCCAAGATTCCCATTTCGAACCTCAAATCCCATTCCAACTTCCCTCAACCACCTAAAATCCTGCCTTAACCCCTCCCCTCTCCCCACTACTACCAACGCAATCTCGTTGTTGCCCTTCCCAACTGGTAACTCCACAGGCACAGGCAAGATATTCCCGATTATTCGATACGAGGGGGACGACCGGTTCTACGACCCATGAGGCTCACCTCCCCGAGTCTTCAGTCAGACAAGACAGCCAGCTCCTTGCTTTGATTCACCTCACCCTGCCCTGAAAGCCGTGGGCGAAAGAAGAAGAACAAGAAGAAGAAGAAGAAGAAGAAGAAGAAGAAGAAGAAGAAGAAGAAGAAGAAGAAGAAGAAGAAGAAGAAAGAAAAAAAAAGACCGATTATTCAACACGAGACACTCGTCACCTTCCCTCTCCCGACTACTTAACCCACCCGATTATTCAATACCTGTCGATATTTCTGTGACCATGGTGGCCTCATGAAGTCAGCAACGAGGCACGACGGCCTTGGATTCTCATCAGGGTGGAAGAAAACCCATCATCATCCACACGACCCGAGACAACCAGAATCATGGCACCTCCCGAATCAAGAAGCAGTGGCGAGCGCGGCGGGAGTGGCAGCAGCACCGTCTACTACAACATGAAGACGACGAGACCGCAACCTCCTACGGCCTCCAAGTCCTACTCCCATACATACACCTCGGCCGTCTCTCACGCTCGGGCCCAATCGACAAACCCTTCCAAGACCTCGACCAAGTCTTCCTCGCCCGCAGCGTCGCCGCGGGGTCCTCTCGCCGCCGGCCAGGCCTTTCCACCCAAGCTCTCGTCTCCCTCTTCCGCCACGCCCAGACACCTCCTCTCCACCACACCTGTCGGCCAGGTCACCCCGCAGAACGCCGCCAGGACCCCTTCGCCCAACTATTTCGGCCTCAAGGTCGAGAACAGCATCGACGCCGATGAGACAGGCGCCATCCCGAGGGATAACTGGAGCCCGGCCTCGTCGTCCGTCAAGAGCTTTGGTGCCGTGCTGCCCCAGCAGCTCGCCCTCGACGCCAACCCGGAGTTTGAGGCCTTCCGGCGGCAAGCAGACGCCAACAGGGGCAGGTCGAGCTTCAATCTCGGCTCGTCACATTTCGGCGGCAGCTCGCCGTTCCCTTCGGCCCCAGGCACAGCACCAGAGAGGCCGCAGCCAGCGCGATGGCACACACACGGCAGCGAGACCAGCTCCCACGCGGTGCCGCCTCCCGCCCGCCCTAGCAACCACCCCGTGGAGATGGTCAAGGCCCTGGGACCGCACCCCGAGAAGATGGACGTCGACACCGATGCAAATAGTATGCGGGACTCGGCCTATGCTTCCTCGGATTCGAAGCGGAGCTCAGAAGCAAGCCTGAACCCGCCCAGCTTTCTCAACCTGCCGCGCCACGAGTCGCCTGCGCAGATGGACTCGTCTCCCGCCGAGAAGCGATCCGGCCTCTCCAGGGTGGACGACCGTCACCCGCGGCTGTCGATGATGCACACCAAAGCCGACCCACCGTCTCCAGGCCCGCAGCGGTCGTTTCAGGGCCGCTCTGCCACATTACCAGCAGTGGTGGACCCGTCTGCCTCGGGCATGATCCCACCGACCGAACTCAAGGCCATGCTGGACGCCAAAGACAAGAACGAAGTTCTCCTCCTCGATCTCCGCGTGTCCCCGCAGTATGCCCAGGCCCGCATCAAGGGCGCGCTCAACCTGTGCATCCCAACCACACTGCTCAAGCGTGCCACCTTTAACCTGCAGAAATTAGCGCAGACGTTCCAGGGGGATGCCGACAAGGAAGTCTTTGGGCGGTGGCCAGACACCAAGCACATTGTGGTGTACGACGCATTCTCTTCCGAGAAGCGCGACGCTGTCTCTGCTATGAACACCATCAAGAAGTTCACAAATGAGGGCTACAGGGGAACTTGCCATATCCTCAGAGGTGGCTTCAAGGCCTTTGCAGCCGCCTTCCCCGACTTGATCGACTATGGTAGCACGGCAGAGCAGAAACCCGGCCGGCCAACCCTTTCTCTTCCTGGTGCCGCACCAAGCATTGCCCCGGTCGTGGGCGGGGTTATGCTCCCGACCGCGGGTACCACCTCCAATGCCTTCTTCGCAAACATACGACAGAACCAAGACCTTGTCGACGGCGTTGGACAGATGGACGTCAACGTGCCTCGAGGAACCGATATGGAGGCCCTGCCGAGGTGGCTGCAAGAGGCTGCACGTGCCGAGGATCACGGCAAGAAAGTCAGTGACAAGTTTTTGGGCATCGAGCGGGACGAGCAGGCCAGGATGAAGGTCGCATATTCCTACATCAACCCTGCGTCTGTCGCCAACGAGGTCAAGGGGGCGGCTCCCAAGGTGCAGCTCAGTGGTATCGAGAAGGGGGTCAAGAACCGCTACAAGGACATTCTCCCCTTTGACCACGCCAGGGTCAAATTGGAGGGCAAGCCCGAGGGCACGTGCGACTATGTGAACGCCAGTCACGTCAAGGCATCCAGAAGCCACAAGAAATATATTGCCAGCCAGGGCCCACTGCCGGCAACTTTCGAGGTACGGTTTTTTTTTTTTCCTTTTTTTTTTTCCTCTGCAGCTCTCTAGCCGCTGTCCCCTCTCCCCTCCCCCCTTTTTCTCTGTGGGGTCCAGATTCAAACTTCAAAGCTAACCACGCACGCGCAGGACTTTTGGTCTGTCATATGGGATCAAGACGTGCGTGTCATTGTGATGCTTACGGCGGAATCAGAGGGTGGTCAGTTAAAATGTCACGCCTACTGGAAAGACCGGGAGTTTGGCCCTATCAAGCTGCGGGCATTGTCAGAGAAGAAGGTGTCGCTCGACATCGACAAGCAAGGCTCGCACTCGACTGGGGATTCTGAGAGTGCCAGCTCGTCCTCGACTGCTGGAAGCCAACAGCAGGAAGATGCCTTTGGATTCGGTGCTGCGATGGCCGCCGCGGATCTGGGCCGGAGACGTGCCAACACGACGACAACATTGGAAACGAACCAGCAGGGTCAAGCACAGGCCAAGCCCAAGGCAGGGAGCAGCGGCGACACACCGTTCGTGGTCATCCGCAAGTTCGCGCTGTCACACGCTGCACACCCTTTTGCGCCCATACGCGAGATTACCCAACTTCACTACCCTTCGTGGCCGGATTTCGGCACTCCAGCACAGCCTAGCCACCTCCTAGCGCTTGTCGAACTTGCCAACATGATGCAGCGGTCCAATCTGCCCATCGATGTCCCCGGTGCCATTGCCTCGAGACACGGCTCTCTGTCGGAGAAGTCGCCCAGGGAGAGGCCGGCACCTAGTCCCAAGAAGCGCAGTCGGAGCCGGGCATCTAGCAACTTGCCCTTGGCATGGTGGGAAGAACCAGAATCCGACCAGGCCGCGCACCCGATGCTTGTCCACTGCTCCGCCGGATGTGGTCGGACGGGCACCTTCTGCACCGTCGACAGCGTGATCGACATGCTTAAGAGACAGAGGATACGCAACATTCGGAAGGCGAACGACAACATTGAGAGGAAACTGCGGGGCCACAAGCTCCAAGCGCAATGCAGAAGCGACTCCGAAGTTGATGCTGCCATGGCCGACCACTCCTTCGGCGCCCCCTTTCAGATTCGAGGCCGCAAGATGTCACGCAACAATCCAGCGGAGGATGTCCTCAGCCCGGGCACAAAGTCACCAGGGTCGCCAGCCTTCCCCGTCATCACGACGTCCATGTCGATCTCCGAGTCGCCCTCGTCCTCTTGCTCCTCCGATGACGACGACGACCCGAAGCTCGACACATCCTGGATCGATGACGACACCCTTGACCTCATCTCCGCCACCGTCCACGACTTTCGAGGCCAGCGACTGTCCATGGTCCAGACCCTTCGGCAGTTTGTCCTCTGCTACGAGACCGTCATCGAGTGGGTCTGGCGTCTGCAGGAACGCGGTGGCCCGGCGGGCAGTGGCGTGGGCGCCCCGGGCACCGGAGCTGGTGGCACCGCTGCGATGAGGGCACGCGGGAGAAGCGGGACTGTTGCTCATATCGGCGATCTGTCCAAATAGGCTTTAGCCTAGCTACTTTTAACACAGGAAAGGGGGGGGAGGGCATCTTTCTTCACGTTTTATATTTGGAGGACGAAAGAAGTCATGAATTGGATGTACAATTTTGGCTGATGAACCATTTTTGAAAGAGAGAGAGGGAGAGGGAGGGAGGCATGGCATGGCATGGCATGGCATGGCAGGGTTTCTTTGGAAATAAGCGGGGGTTTATTGAATAGATGAACACCCCAAAGGACTGCATCTACCTCATTGGAGAGAAAAAGAGGGGGGGGGAGAGAGGGAGAGAGGGAAGGAGATAATCTTATGACGAGGCGGAAAGAAGCATGAGTTGCATGAAAACATCATTGCCCTGTCAACTGTACACGCACGAATGAGCATTACAGTGGGAAAGAGAGGAAAGGGAAGGGGGTTTTTCCCCCCCCTTCTTTCTCTCTCTCCAACGGAGTCTGTTCGGGTTTTGGGTTGTGTTCTGCTGTTTTTCTTGCCCTTCTTATCCCAGAATACTTAAGGTGATGATGGACATAACGGAGCATAAGAACGAAACAAAGACAAAGCGTCACTGGCGCGCGCGCAGGACATTGGGGGTTTTTTTGTTTGGGAGGGGGGTTTTTTTTTCCGGGTCTGGGAGGAGGGCGTTTTGTTTTCTTCTTTGTTTGTTTTTTGAAAGGGGTTTGCTAGTACTTGTATACAAGTAGTAGTAGTAGTAGGAGGAGGAGTAGGAGTAGGAGTAGTAGTACGCCAATGGGTATACATTGTGATGTATCTATTCTATTACACCTGTGATATGTGGTTGTCCTAAAGCGCAAAAGTGCATGTATGCATGCCTATCTATCCTGCTTTGGTAGAGGTGTCTGCATAATATGGAGGCACCTCAGTCGGCCTTGATGAAATCAAGGGGATGATAGCCCAAGGGTTGGTGGGTGTTGGCTGTGTGTGTCCAGATTTAGGACGACGAGACGCTGTAGGAGTGAAGGCCAGACAACAGGGGGCCAAAGTAGAGCAAAATCTCTCCAGGATGAGCAAAGAACAAGACGACGGATGGATATTCACACGCTCGCTATCAGAACTATATAACAAAACACACACATACACAAAAGAAGTCTCGAGAACCAAATTATGACTAGGAACAAAAAGGATGAACTTTCTTTTCTCTCATCTCACACACAAACACACACATACAGGAGGCCATCCCGATGCATGTATGCATGCGGATACAGAACAAGACAACATCCTAGAGCCCCTTTCTTGTCTCCCACATACAGACAACAGAAAGAAGTCCAAGTCTAACTACCTATCGCCAGGCGAGGGGGACTCGAAGGCAGGCAGGCAGGCAGGCAGCACATGAGAACAGAAAAGAAAAGGTAAATCCCCCACAATTTCCCAAACGCCCTTTTCCCCGTCGTGATGATCATCATCAATAAGCTATGCCGCCTGCACTCCTCCCGACAGTCTTGAAAGTCTCCTTTCCGACCGCCTGCTGACTCACCCAAGCCCCGTCATCTGCACTCCATGTGTCGAATCTGCTCGCCCCGTTAAGGTTTGCATCAATGCCGGCACTGAACCCAGTGAAGTAGTACCCAATCACGACCACAAGGTAACTCAACAAGAGGATCGAGCCCTTGAAGTAGTTGCTCTTTCCCTCGCCGTACATATAGCTCAGCAGGAACACGCACAGGATGACGGTGACCATGTCCCACTGTGGGAAGAGGAGGCTGAAGGTGTACTTGGCTGCCTCGTAGGGGTCGGCTGGCGTGATGGGGTAGATGGCGGAGAAGAGGACGAGGGCGGGAATTTGTAAGAGGCAGACCTGAAGCGCGTAGGCCGAACCGATTTCCATAGACAGGGCGATGTTGCCGTTCATAGCGAAAGATATGGCATTCTGTCAAGAGAGAAGAGAGCTTTGGTCAGCAAGACGGGATTTAAAAAAGAAAGTGACATGTTTCAACGACAGATGCTTTGAGAAGGATAGGTCCAAGGTCAGGAGTAGATATATTCACGCGTTCTCAGCAACCGCAAAAGTGCGTCTGAGTGAGCTGGGTAATAACGCATAATGCTCATCATAGTGGAAGGGAAGGGTTGGCGGGGGGGGGGGGGGGTGGGGTTAAAGAAAAAAGATTAGTAGATTGGATGATGGACTTACCAAGAACTCCGTGGTGTTTGGTACCAGCGCAAACAGCGTGATACCCAGGAACTTCTCATCAATAGCAATGCCATTCAACACAACATCCACAGTGTCGACAAGGATCTCGGCAATGATGGCGTACAATACAGTGGCGCCCATCAGGATGACGGCAGACTTGGATCTGCTCCAGTTTGGCGCATCATGACCGCCATGACCGCCGCCGCCAGTATCGGCGTGGGCACCCAGGGGCTCTTCGTGATCCGGAAACGTCGCAGTCCTGATCGGCGGTGGGCGGACGGAGGAGGCGTTCATGCTACCTCCTGTGCCAGAGTGACCCTGCGGCACATGGGGGGTGTTTGGGGCGGTGCCTTTAGCCACGCCACCCCGAGCGTCCCTGGCGGCAGCGGCGGCGGCTGTCGTGGCGATCTCGGCAATCTGGTGCACAAGTTGGCTATTTTCGGCATCAGAGAAGCCTGGGATGTGCACGGAGGGGCCGGTGCTGTTGTTCTTAGGGGGCGGGAGGTGCGGCGTGGTCACAGTCCCATTACCAGAACCACTCGGCTGCAGACCAACCTGCCTAAGGGTCTGGCCCAGGGTTCTTTTGTAGATGTGACTCTCGCGAATGTCTGTACCGGTCGACTCGGCCAAGAGAGAATAGCCGTTGCGAGTGGCAGAGTGACCGCCCAGGGCCCGCAGCTGCTCCTCGTGCTTCTTCTCGTCCTGCTCCGTGTTCCAGATGACAGCAGCATGGGTGCGTAGGGTGAACCACAGACCAATAACGTAGCTCAAGAACAGCATCACCGCCGCCATGTAGCAGTACGGGCGGACGGCCTCGATATAGAAGCGCTCGTCGAGGGCAGGCGTCTGGCTGAAGTAGCACCTCCGGCAGTCGCTGCCAGCTCCACGCGCGGGCGGTCCGTAGCTGACGCAGTCGACGCATCTCAGCTCGTGAGAGCCGTAAATCTGATAAAAGAGGGTAGGCCCAAAGGCACCAATGACGGCAAACAGCAGCATCGTCGACGTGACACCTGCCGAGCGGGCATTGAAGCGCTGTGTCTTGCGCTTGATGGCGCCAAAGCACATGGACAGGCCAGGCAGAAACAGGATACCGGCAAAGATGGAGCCCACGATGCTGCCTTCCACGAGCGCACCCTTACCGTCCTTCAGGGCCACACAGTACAGGAAGACCTCGACGATGGTGGAGAAGAAGGCGTTGATGGCTGCACCGAAGCCCATGGAGGACTGCGCCGAGATAGACGCGACAGCTTGACCGATGAAGTAGGCCAGGGGGATGATGGAGAGCAGACCAGCGACGAACAAGAAGGCCGACGAGGTGATGAAGCTCTCGACGTGGAGGACGCCCTCCAGCACGAGGTAGTCGAAGATGACGAACAGCACCACGGCCATCAGGTTGATGAGGAAGATGTTGGTCCCGTCAATGGTGTACTTCCAGTATTTCAGTCCCACAGCCCGATAAGTGCAGACAATAACCGATGAGTGAGGTGCTGCTGGCTCGCGCGCGTACGAGATGTCGTGCTCGAAGGAGAGGGCCAGTGGGTGGCGCCGGAGATGATCAAACAAGAGCATGGTCACCTTACCCATCGGGATCCAGAATACCAGGAACCAGCATATCGCCGAGACGATAAACAGGGAGGGCGTGATCAACAGGTAGAAGAACAGGAAGAAGATGACCCGGCCAATGTTCCACTGGCCACGACCAAAAAGACGTCTTTTGAGACGGGGCATGTCGGTGTCGCTGTCATGATCGTGATCGCCGCGCCCCCGACCAAGGAGACTGTCGATCTCGCTGGGTTCCGAGTCGATGCTTCTCCTGGACCGTCCGATGATGGAGCGGCCGCGGTCAGGCCCAAAGAACAAACGACCATACTCAAGATCGCCGCTCTGCCACTGCTCATACTCGCTGATGCTCCGTCCTTCGCCCTGGTCCTCGTCGATATAGGCTTCCTGCTGCTCGAGCCGGATAAACTTGCCAAAGGGGTAGAAGATATAGCCGGCTAACCCCCACAGCACACGACCATACTGTCGCCCGCTGGGCGTTGCGGCAAAGATGAAGCAGACCACAGCGCCGGAGAAGGCGATCAGAGCGAGCCACCAGCCGAAGCAGATGGTCCACACAATGTTGAACAGCAGTAGCCAGCTGTTGACCCTTCCGCCGGGGGAGCTGTGGATATCGCCCTCGGCAATCTTCTGCACGGACCGGTCCTTCTTGTACAGAGCAGGTTTCCACAGCCTGATGCCAAAGGGATGTGTCTCGTTGATGGCCTGCTGTCGGTCCTTAAGGGTGAAGCTCTCGGCGTCGCTGAGGTCCCCGTCGTCGTCCTCGTCGTCGTCCTCGTCGACCGGGGTGTCCTCATCTAGGCCATCATCCTCTTCTTCCTGCCTGTCACCCCCCTCATCCCTCACAGGAGCAACCGGGGTTGTCTCCTCGTCTTGCTCCTCCACGATGCCGGGCGTCCTCGGAGCCATGTCGTCGACGCTCTCTGGCGTGTCACGACTGGATTGTATCCTGCTCAGAGGCGGAGGGGCGTTTGCCCGTCGCCGGAGCGTGGAGTAGCTCTGCTGGCGCTCGACCTGCTGGTCGGCCTCGACCTCCTCCAGAGCATCCTCGGTGGAGAAGACGCCGCCCCTGTGTGGTGCCTGGGCATTGGAAGAGGCGCGTCGCGGCATGGGCGGCTTGCGTGGTCGTGCTCTTCCCCTGTCGCCTGTAGATCCTATCATAGGGGACCTAGAGTGTTGCGACCCGGCCGTGCCGGCTCGTGCGTGGTGTCGTTCGCGTTCGTGGGAGGTGGTGGGCTCGAGATACTGCGAGGAGGAGGCAGTCCCGGTGGACGGGCTGATGGTGCCTGATCACACGGGAAGCCCCATCGTGGGCGCGTGTTAGCCAAGCCCTGCGCGTAGTGATGTGTGTGCGGTTGTAGCACCAGAGCGGGAGGGGAGATGATCAATAGGACACGACGTCGAGTCATGTGTGGGGACCTTCTAAAGAGGCCCAGTGGACCACGAGGCGTCCCGCGTTGGTGTTGTAATACATACCGTATGTAGCAGGATCCGGTCTCCTTCTCACAGTGTCTGTGGAGTTGTAACTCTCCGAGTACCGCTCATCATCACGGCCTGTGATAGGCGCGTATGCGCTTGCGCTTCTCGTGTCTGTGGGAGAGGGCGCGATGGAGGACCGCTGGGAGGAAGTGGTTGACTCGTCGCGAGGGTCCTGGTACGGGGAGGGATCCATGTCGGACGAAGGGTCGCTCGAGGTCGCTCGAGGGTCCGACGAGCTGCAAGAGCTTGGTCGACTGCTGTGTTCTCTCAGGAGCCGAGTCGCAGGCTTGCTGGGCTACACAAAGAAGGAACAAGCGCCTCGCTCCTTGAGCCGCCCAAAAAAAAAAAGACTCGACGAAACAATCAGGACGAGACGTGGCAGCAGCCGGATCACCAGTTTCGTAATCGGGTGCTGGACAAACAAGAAACAGGAGAATTAGAATTGGGTTCGGTTGGGATCACCGAGCTGCCAGGAATAGAACCTGGAAGAGGAGGAGATTGGCAAGCGAGGCTGGAAACGGTGTGGGGTCGAGTGTCGGGTATAGATTATCTCGTTGCGACTCTCATCATGGGAGAGGGAGAGAGAACAGCGCCAGACTCGGGACTGTGACACAACGCTCGATGAAGGCCACCAGGGGAGAAAGAAAAGAGAAGGAAGCAGGAGGAGGACGAGGACGAGGAGGAGAAGGTCGAGGGGTGGAGGAGAAAATAATAATAAAAAAGAAGAATTCACACACGAGTACGTTGTTGGTGACAGGTCAGCTTACCCGGGATGAGGTGGGTTGTGAGGTGGGAGGGACGACTGCTGAGACGACTCGAACCAAGAGAAGAAACAACAGTCGATCATCCAGTCATCCAAGAGTAAACAAGGTTCATGGCAATGCGCAGTTGCAGGTGCGGTGGTGCGGTGTGCATAGTACATGGTACTCTGTGCCCAAAGCAGAGTAGCAAGAGTAATTAGAGTCCAGGGTACCAGGGCCTTTCCAGGCGATGATGAGATAGTGGGTTTGGGCTGGAGCTTGGTGGGAGGGGCGCCCCGATAGCTGAAGTTGGGCTCACGGCTCGGCCAGAGCTCCCTCTCCCTCTCTTTCTCCCCCTCCCTCTTCCTCCTTCTCCTCCTCCTCCTCCTCCTCCTCCTCCTTCTCTTCTATGCTGCTTACTTTTTTAGGTACATGCTCCACCTCTGGCACGTCCTCTTGGTCTGCGCAAGATTACGTCGTGGGATCATGAGGAGCCAACCGCGATCCTTCCGTCTGCTATTACCGGCAACACCAAGCTCATCATCAGCCGGATCATCTGGGCAGCGTGGCAGCAGGGCCACCGTTGTTTTTACCAAGAATGTACTCTGTACCTAGTACTCTTGGGGGGGGGGGGGTTGCAGCGACCCCCTACAACGCAGGCGTGGCAGGCAGGCTACAGTGCCAAGTGCACACCATGGCGGGAGGAATGCCGGCCCAAGACCCCACGGGAGTGCTAAAAACACACTAAAACACATCCAGCATCTCACCCCCGGGGGGTTCTTGCTTAGCAGTCCACTGCCTGGCCACGGCCACCAAAACTATAGGGCATCAATACACTCTCTTTCATTCCAGTGAAACCTCACTGGCCAGAATAGAAAGGGCAGGGTGGTATGATGATCCAATCCAGCTGCTGCGGTAACCGCTGGAACGTCGGGGGGGGGGGGGGTTTTTTTTTTTTTTTTTTTTTTTTTTTTTTTTCCCCCCTTCTTTTTTTTTTTTTCTTTTTTTTTTTTTTTTTTCTTTTCTTCCTCCG
>JACWRQ010000066.1:99375-114358 GCA_014849955.1 Cryphonectria carpinicola | reverse complement strand
TTTAAATATTATATATGCTATATTAGCTTCTAGAATTATATAGAGAGATTATATCTCTAATTCTGATTATCTATTATCCTTTATAAGCAATTCTATTCTTTTAGGATATTCCTTGCTACTTATTGAGCTAATCTTTTAGCTTTTCTCTAATATCTTCTATATAATATTAAAGCTTCAAGGGTTTCTTTCATCTCTTAGTTCTGCTCTCTAAATTCCTTAGTTATAATTTTTCAGAGCTTTCTATCCTAATACTATTCTTTAAGTTTCTAGGAATTATAGATATTATAATTTTCATATAAGCAATCCTGCTAATTATCCTTATTAATAATATATTCTATAGGAAATTATTCTAATAATCTAATAATTATATAGCTTAATTATTAGTTAATTTTAATTTTAAATCTAAGATTTTCTTTAATATAGAGAATTATAGGCTTATTTCTTTTTAGCCTAATTAGAAATCAATTATTGCTAATCTTATTAGGTAAATAGATTATATAATTATAGAAAATATATGAAATCTATTCTATATTATAGTAGTAGAGATGCTTAAAAGAGATTCTGAGATCTTCTCTATTCTTAATTAACTAGTTATAATATTGAATTTTAGTAATTGCTTATCTAAGAGAAATTCCTAAGATCTAATATTTAGCATTAAATTATATAATCTGAGATTATTATTTCTCTTTATCTATTAGATTAAGAATTTGCTATAAGCTTTATTCTAACTCTGCTATAATATAGTTATAATCAAAGGTTTTCAATAATTCTATTTCCTAATTGCTAATTAGTTATTTAGCTAATTATTATTCCTATAAATATTCTCTAAATATTTATTCTATAATATCTAAGATATTAATATTATTATTACTAAATGCCTATTTATAGCATAATTTTATCTTCTTATATTATTTAGAGAATTATTCTAATATTTCTTTCTTACTGAGATATAATATATATTAATTATTATAGCAAGCTATTTAAGATAATTAGCAATAATCAAGATTTATTATTTGCTCTAAGTTTCGATTAAGATTAAAATAATTTATTAGATATTATAAATAATTAGCATAATATTTGCAGATTATTTTGAATATATAATAGATTTAGCATTTAGTATTTATACAAATATATTAATCTATATATTATATGAGAATATTGATTTACTATTCTACTATATTTGCCTATTATTTTTCTGAGATAGATTGCTATTATAGCTTCCTAGAATATTAGCATTCTTATGCGAAATAGCTATATTTTCTGCAATTGAAGCATTTGATATTGCTATTTATTTATTATTATTTATATTAATAGATTGCATCAATTTCTATTAGTTCTGCATATATTATTCTATTATAAGCTATGCTTAGATATCCCTAGTTACTAGATCCTTTATTATACTAATATTTCTTTCCTATATTAGATTAGATATATATAATCTAGAAAATATAAGCTTTCTCTTATTTTTCTAATCTATATTTATATTATTTATTATTAATCTTTATAGCAAATATAATAAAATCTACTAGCTTTATAGATTATTCTATATATATAAGATTATCTTTAATTTTATCCTTAAGCCTATTATAATACTAGGCAATAAAAGCTGCATTATTCTACTATAAATATAAGAAAGCTTTCTAGAATTCTATAATATATTTGGCTGCAGATTTAATTTGCTTAAACTTAAAAAGCTTTTATTCAGCCTTATATTATTTATCTATATTACTGAAAATATCTTTAAATACTTATTTAAAGTTATTGAAATTATTAAAAATATATTTAGTATTCTTATTCTATTTAAGCTTATTATACTTAAAGTAATTCCTGAGAGTAGATTTAAACTAAGTAAATATATCTTCTTTAAATCTGGTTCCAGCAAAGATAATTTTATTAGCTTTCTTCAGAAACTTCTTTTTTTTATAGTGGAAATAAGCTTTATACTAGATTAAGAAAGCCTAGAAGATATAATATTCTCTACTATAGAGTATAGAAGCTTTTATCTTATAGTGAAACTCCTTGCTATTCAACTTCTATTTCTTAAATTCCTTAATATACTTTATAAATGCTTCAATTTAATTAGTAAAGCTAATAGCACTATTACTAATAGATCCAGTTAGGATTTAGAGAATTATTATATTTCTATATTATTCAAAGGATATATACTAAATTATTTCTAAACAAAAGTTATCAAAATATAATAAATACTATAGTAATTCTGAGATTTCTAAGTACTAATTAGATTTATGCTAATAAAAGCAATATCAAAATATAAATCTTTGAATATAGAAATATATAAATCCTAGTAAAAGTGCAAATATTTACTGCTTTTAAAGCTATCCAAGTATATAACAAATGAATATTTAGATTAATAACTAAAGAGCTATATATATAATCTATCTATAGTAATAAGTATATCCTTATATATCTAGCTCTTTAATTCTAACTATTTATAACTATATTCATAGTTTTCATAGTTGGTTTCGGAATATATTGATTATGGGCATAGTTAATATATTGGCGCTACTAACCCTAACCCTGGGTTATGTATCCCTGTCTTGCTTCCGTGGCTAAGTGTTGAACTTGCTATATCGTGGGGTCCGCTCTGGGTATCCCTGGTGCTGTGCCGCTTCCCGTGACCTGCATGTTGGATGGGTCATAACACTAATGTTTGTAATGTAATGATATAAAAGCCAGCGTGCTGTGTACTAGTACCATGATGACAGTTTAACGATTGATGAGGTACTTGATTGATTTCATCACACATTTGTTCTCTCAATAGCAAAGCCGGCTTCAAGCAGTCACGCGGTGAGAATGAGAAGAATATCATGGGCCTGATGTCCATCCAGCCCTGAATGGTTGTGAACAACCCTCGGCAACCACTTGCTTAGAGGGTAAATCCTCGTTCGGTCAACCTTCGTCCTGTCATGAGTCGACTCTCAAAATACCACTATCAATTCAGTGATCGCCGCACCACCTTGAGATAGAGTCCCTTGCCTGATGATGAGCGATCTCCTTTTATCCGGGCTCCAACCTGTTGGCAGTGTACGGAACTCTCAGGGATGGATGTTACTTTTACGGATCCCATAGAGGGGAGGGCGGAAATACTGCGATGATCACTTAAGTCTGAATTAATGCTTGTGCTCAAGATCCGGGACAAACAATAGTGTGATATCTGCACAGAGAGCTGCATGCAGGTTTGAGATGGGCATGAAAACATATTTCTTGCTTTATCATTGACTGTCGTGAGTCTTATTTTCATTCAGTCAATGAGTAGTTATACCAAGATACACCCTCTCACATTTCCAGAACTGTGAATGCGTGTGTTATAATTTCCATTGAGTCAAAGTCTGCTACGTTCAAAGGCCAATGCAGTACATTAAATTACTCTAGAATCTTATGATGAGATTCGTCTAAGACTTTTAGCCATGTGACATCCACATTTTCCTGCCCGCACTAGAAATAGCCATCCTTTCAGAGCTCACATAAGGTCGGTCCTTCATGATTTTCACATCATAATAAGCTCAGAACATTACTAAAGGATGATAAGCTGTCAGAATTCGAGCGCTCCTGCAACTTCAGAGCTTCAGAGTCCCCAATAATCCCCCACCAACCAGGCACTATACCAAGCCAAAGCCCCTAGTAGGCCACAGGTGCCAAAGTATCCAAGAGGCCTGCCGACAGACATCGACCCGGGCCTGAACAGCCCGAGCTCGGCGTGCAGCAGGCGGAACATGAGAAGCCCTCCCAAGGCCATGGAGAGGGCGGTGCGGTTTCCCCCGTTCAGCTCGGCCGTGCCGGCAAGCACGAGCGCCAGAGGCACGTTCTCGACGAAGTTGGCGTGCGCGCGCGTCGCGACTTGGAGATCGTTGTACGCGCTGGACTGTTCAGCCTTCTTGGCCGCCCTCGGCCCGCCGCTGCTGTTCTTCTTTGAGGAGTCGTCGCCGATCCAGTGCTCGTCGCGGACCCGGATCCATACGCAGCGGGCGGACAGCCACAGGAAATAGGCGGTAAAGGGCAGGGCAAAGCCGCCTGTGACAGCTGTGCGGTATGTCTATGTCAACCAGTGCCACGAAATTCAGTGAAGGTCTTGCTTACGCAGGAGTTTAGTTGGCCCAAGACCGACGGAAGAGTTGTAGGAGGCCATTTTCCCGTTGGGTCCTTTATACTGTGGGAAGTCTTATGCATAACTGACTCGGTTTATGAAGAAGTCAGGGAGGTAATATACTTCATGGTCAATTACTAGTCTGCCCGACAGACAACGACTCGCACATGTATCACTACTAGCTGAGGCATACAATTTTCAGGTAAGACTGACATCATCGGTCGCCGAGTCACCACGGCCATTGGAAAATAGTACCGAAACTATGAACACACCTGAGAACATCTCACAAAGCTATTCCTTCTCCTTCCTGACACTGCCGATGCAGGGCAACGTGCATGTGGCGTCTGGGGGCGGCACATGAAGGCCGTTCTCCCTCTCGGCGACGCTGCGGCAGCGCAAGGTGTGCTGATCAACACTCCTATTGGACGTGTTCTGTGCCGCGCGATCTTGGGAAGAGGGCGGAACAGGTACAGTAGCGCTCTGCTGGTCTCACGAAGCCCACTCTGTACTGGTATGCGCGAGGCCGCATTCAGACGACCTGGCAAGTGGGAGGTGCTATGCGTGGCTTGATGACTCTGTCGCAAATGGGAAGTCTGCTCCGCTCAGGGATGTTGCAGGTGTGCTCATCTAGTCTCACGAGTTATCCTACACAGGTATATGCTCCGCTGCTCAGCTCTAAGGTTCTCAATATTCAGATTCGGTGTATCATTCAGCCGCAACAACATGGTCGGAGGTGGGCGTACCGTCTCAGAAAGGAAAAGTCTGTGCTGCCACAGAGCCTTGTAGCGCATCAAAATCCAATGTATTCAGCTATAAGATGGACAAAGGGCACTCAACTAACCTCACAAGTCACCAGGTAGTATCTTGATGCTTTTGTTCTTCTGGTTGGAATATTAGGTGAAGAGCGGAAAGTGACTCCACAGATCTTTATAAGACACTAGAATTTACAGCAGTCAGCGCCAAGGTGGCGGTCTCAGGCGCCGACTGAAGATGGAAACACATCTTTGCCCTTTCAAGATGCTCGATAGAAATCTGGAATAGAGTAAGTACCTACCCAGCGGATTGTGAACTTGAGCCACTGTGAAGTAATTAATTGAAAATGCAGCAAGGGTACAGAATTAAATAAGGCATTCTATTGATCTCCAAGGCCCCTTCTCAAGCCTTCCATGTTCGGTTGTATTGAGCAACCTGATGCTCCTGAAACTCCATCAATCCATCCCAATCTATGCAGCTGTGCACCACGCCCCAGCTCAAGCCATCCTCCCAGTACTCCCTTGGGCTTCCTGGTGGCGAGTCACTCTCTAGTGTCATGAAATCGCCACACGTAATGCTCAGCCGGAGATACTCAAAGCAGTGTTCCAGGTGATCGACCCAATCTCTGTCGATAGGTGTATCGGCAAGGGGATGCGTATTCTCTGCATCGTAGACTAGAGAGTTGTATCTCATGCGGATCATGTGCACGCAGTGCAACTCGTGCAGGTTATTAAGCACATAGAAGCTGTTGAGATTTTCGAGGTCCTGGGCTGCCGATGCAGGAGGTTCGTTGAAGATGAAGAATGGCGCATGAATGCCGGGATCTTGCAGACCATAGGATGCGGGTTTCTTTATGAAGATGGAATCTGAAGCTGTATTGATGCATTTGATTTGTTAATTTGTATAAGTACAGCGTTTCCCACATGTGTTCACTACTCACCTCTCGTAAGGCCTGCCCACTTCGCAGCTGTTTCCTTGGACGGCCCCATATATTCGCGATATGGTATGAAGGGGACATTCTTTCTGTTCGTAAATATCGACATAGGAAGCGGGGTGTTCGGGTTGATCCCAAAGTCCTCCAGGCTGGGCCCATGTTTGACAGTGAGTCTGCCGCAAAGATAGCCAAAGACAAGACCAAGTCCCAATGCTGAGACCACAGTGAGGACGACGGCTCTCATAGATCTCCTGGGACCAGCGCTGGACAGCAGCGGCGCATCGATAGGAGAATCATTTTCCTCTGAGGCTCGTATTGGCACTGGGTCATACTCGGCCTTGTTCACGCTGGCTGTCTCCATGACGCTGCCACTGCCTTCACAAATGCTATGGTGGGAGTCTTGAAATTGAAGGAAGGAAAGAAAGAAACGAAGAGAGAGAGAAGAAGAAAAAAGGGTAAGCGGGAAACGTCCTGGATGGCCTCACAGAAACGCAGCGACGGCTTGCTGTTGGGATCACTGGAGAATCACTTCACGTAATTACGTGCTCAAATGCTCAAGTCTTCATGAAGCTGGACCAGGTCGTTTGTCATCTGCAACAGCTCACGAACCCTGGCTATCACGATGCCACTTACTTGGCAGCCGATGTATGCAGTCTGAGCTTATTAGCGAGGCCTTACCCACTCACCAAGGCACAGCAAGTGGAGACATGGTCGAGATCGTCAATTAGTCGGTCAGCCTTATATGCACGATGCCCCCATGCAGCTAAGCAAAGAAGTACACAGTGCTATCGCATGGATCGAGATAAACTTCCGCTCTGCATCTGGGTGCTCGTCGGCGCCGCACTCGATGAGCGCGCGCTATTGACTATAATCCTCAAACACTGACATCATGGTAGCAACAAATTAAGTTCTTCAAGGATTATTCACCGCTCCGAAACTATGATATGAATTTTTTTGGTTAGCTGCCGGCCAGAGCCTCGGACTACCCTATAAATGCATATGCACGATGCTTGTGATCCATCGGCATTTTCATCCTGCGCTCGGCCCGTTGGATTCGATACCTGGCCGCCTCCACCCGAAAAGTAGGCCAGTAGGCGAGCGGCACTTATCTGTGAGATATCGAGTGGGGGGATCCTTCTTTTTGACTCGCTTTGAATGCTAGCTTGTCGCAGTCGAATGGTACCGTGGGTACACGATCGCCCTGGCTCGTTCGAACACCAGACCGCACCGAGATTGCTGAGCCCGATTGCCTTGGATTGTGATCGGCGTTCGTAGATGGCGTAGGATCCTGATGGAAAGGGTTAGAGCGGATTGGGGCTTGGGAGCTACAAGTCATGTGGTATCATCGTGGTGCACGATGATTTTCAAAGCTCTCGCAACTCAACTAGGCCGATACGGTCGATGGTCTTCACAATCTGCTTCACTTGTCCCATTGCTCAAACTTCGCCTGAGATAGTAACGGCACTTCAACCAACCAAGTCACTGTGCATCAACTACACTGAAAGTGTAGGCAAGAATCAGAATGGCCCAGGCAGACACAAAGTATCAACCCATCTCTTCAGCGGACCTTGAAGGGGACCAGCCCGTCGGAGAGCCCCAAAGGGCTCGAAAGCGCCTTGCAGAGAGCTGGAAGACAGTGGTCATTGGCATTTTGGCTTTGGGCTGGCTGGCAACTGCAACGGGCTGGTATCGGGCTACGCCTTCAACAGAAGGGCCCCTTCACGTCTACACAAACTCCCCCATCCCGAAGGATGTCTTCAAACCAGTCAAGAAAGTTTTCCAGCTGGACGAAAGATATGTTGGCGGAACACAAGAGGCTGAGATCATGTGGGATAAGCTCGTTGCTGGTGAGTCGATCATACCGCCATCTATAGTTGAGCTAAGAATGAACATTAATAAGACTCAAACTTGTGAAATCTAGGTCACGACGCTGTCTGGCTCGAGAATCCTTCTCAGTGGGGTTTAGGTGAGGGCATTGTGGCGCCCTATGACCACCCTAATACACCGGATCCTAAACCTCAGGACTTCTATGTTATATCGCTTCTTCATCAGTTGCACTGCCTGGTTTGTGACTCTCCGTGACACATCGCTCACAAGGAAATCACTGCTAATGGCGACCATGTAGAACATGATCAGGTTCCAGTACTACCAGGAAAGGAACCGGGTCGACACTTCAGCGGACCCGCAGGCTTTCATGTGGAAAGTTCACGTTGAGCATTGCTTCGAATACCTGCGTCAAGGCATCTCTTGTGGTGGCGACCTAATCATCGAGGGAAACAGCCCAATCAACGTTGGCAAAGGCCACGCAACGTCCGTGACTGGGTGGGGTGTTGAGCACGATTGTATCGATATTGATCTCCTGTGGCAGTTTCAAATCGAGCAGGAGGCCAAGTATAACTTGACGTGGCAGAATGCGGAGAATTAATGCCAGTTGAAGAGTACACTCTTACCAAAGCCTAATGACCAAGAAATTGTTCAAAGGTCATAAGATTGAGCTAGCTGGGGGATACTGAACGATGAATGACAGAAATTTTGTATCTTAGAGTCTCATATAATTAAATCCATTGTTGATACCGTGTGTTCAAGTTTTCGATCAAAATACTTATGTTGCATAGAACCCCCAGCTCTCGGCACGCTTTATCCAGGCACGGTTCTAGATGAGGTTCCATTGGGGCAACGACCTTCTGGCACGGTGACCATATGTCAAGTCCCTTGCATTCCAGAGTAGTTTGACACATACAGGGACTGGCATGGTATTCATGTGACATAGCATGTATTTTCTTGGAAGAACCAGGATTGAAAAACCCTCTGTTCGCTGCTTTAATTGAACGAGTTTACAGACCGTATACTCCCAGATCCTGGTCCATTCCAGGCTTTGCAAATGCTTGTCCAGTTATACCACCAAAAACCCTCAAGATTTTCGGACCGCGATCCTCGAAGCCCAGCCTGCGAAATACACCCTTGGACCCCTCATTGCCAGGGTCGCATAGTCCGAGGACATCCTTGACTCCCTTCTCGCGCTCGACGTAATCCATAACTGTCTGGGCAGCCTCGGTTGCAAGGCCGCGTCGCATGTACTCGGGGAGAATGGCGAACCCAATATCAGGCGCCGTGTAGCAGTTTGGCGGTTCGCCTCGCATTAAGGAGACGGTGCCGATGGGGGTACCGCCAACAGGAGGAGCCACGGCACCGGTCTCGGGTTTGAGGCTGATAAGATAGGTGCCATAGCCGTTGCGAGCATGCTCTGCTTGAAAACGTCCTGCCAGCTGCTTGCGCGCGGCCTCACGGGTTGTGACAGACGTTGGCTTGCCGCCAATGGATGCGATGAACTCAGGCGTGTTCCAGAGCTTGACGAGGAAATCGCAGTGGGCGTCGTTATCGGGTAGGAAATACGAGAGGTAGAGCCTTTCCGACTCGATGAAAAAATGGGGGTCCGACATGATTGATGTATAAGACAGCTCCGTCCCGTTGTTGCGAAAGTGATTGTCTGTACTTCAATCTTCTTGGGAACAAAGGATTTAGTGTTCAAGTTGTGAAGGGACGTGAGTTCTTCAGCTGCTGCTGAGTTAATATGTACTTTTGAATGTCAGTCATTCCGGGTTTTATGCTTAATTGCATATTTGTAATAAAGGATTCGGTTCCAATTATGTATATAACCAGTACGCCCGTTTGCGCAGTGCCTAGGCATGCAGAGAGGTACTCGAAGTGGACCTGATCTGGTTTCAGCCGATGGCGCTTCGTGATATCCGAGTACCATGGCAACCCCCCCCCCGCCTTTTGAAAAAAAATTTACAAGCAAAGAGGAAAGAAAAGGAAAAAGACAAAGAGAACCAGAAGGTTCCTGCTGGCATTACTGAATGCTTCTATTCGCATACAAGACATTCTCTTCACTTGTCGCTCGTCAACAAGTCCCAATCTGTTCACTTGTCATCCTCCATGCCGTCACCGAAGGAGTTTCGATGACCTGGTGTGTGTGTCACCACTCCGCCCTTGTACCCAGAACCATTGACCTTGTCTGACCGATGGTCGTATGCCCAGCTAAAAATCCTCTCAAAGTTGCGGCACTGATGGATCGCACCCATTCCATTGATGCCGACAGCAGTAAGCGGCTCAAAAGTTGAGTCTCCATTGCACATAATAGCCTGTCGAATAAAGTCCAGGCAGTGGTCACGATGCGCAGCGATCTCCCATGGCTGCATGCCCTCCACCGAATCTGGGTAATAGGCAAAACGTAGAAAGTTGAGGCAGTGCAGTTGGTGAAACATGGACACTCCGTACACCTTGTGCGTGGACGGGTTGTGCGGGCTGGGCAATGAGGTCGGGAGGTGAGCGGTAAACTCGTTCGGCAACTCGACGATGCCATCGCCAGGAGGTGAGAGACGCGTCCACATCTCGTTTGTCTCATTGGATGGGGGTCCGCCGTAGAACTTGTGTGGTTGGAAAGTGACCGGCGAGTCGTATACCACTAATGATGCAGTTTGAGCTTTTGTCTCGACAGTCTTATAGCTAAGACCTCCGGTCTAGGGGAACTTACAGTCTGGTTCGAAGTGGTCCTGCTTTTGCCCGGAATCACAGCTGAAGTTCTGCAGCAGCTTGTGCGCGTGCGCCCAAACTGTCAATGCAGAGACCAGGAGTATGATGTTGAAGCACAGCATCACACAGCCACGACTGACCCAAGACGTCCGCTTCCTCAGTGTAGCCATAGAGACGGCGGAGGAGGGTTCATCTTTGTCGAGAAGATAATGATTGGCCTCATCCATGGTCAAAGAGCTTTGGGAAGAAAGACTTTCTCGATTCATGACCGCGTCTTGTAACGAGATAGAACAGAAGGCGAAATGCTTGGGGTGAAAGAGCACTTCTCAGTGATTGGCAGCGGAGATGATGAAAACTAACGACTGCAAACACCCTTGATAAGTTATGCACTCAAGGACGCACGGATGAACTTTGCATTCGGTTGTTCTCTGAGACCTGCTCCTTATCGTGACGCAACAACTTCTCTTCATCCATTTCCTCACCAGTCACAACACCCCGTGTTCATCTCGGCTCTACCCACCAAAAATTCCATTCTATGACTCGTCACTTTGCGGCTGGATGGCTCGATCAAGAGTAGCACTTCACCGCCGGAGCCACACATCGTCAGTCGCTTTGGTTCGTGTTTGGTTAATATGGACCATTATCACGGCCACCTGACCATGTACCATGATGTCTCAAGAAATCCTGGCGGACAAACACGGGCAGACCTAGTGTTGTTGATGTGGATACAGATAGAGGGGGCACGCTATAGTCTTTGTGTAGCTGTCTCTTCCTTGAAAAAATCTTTCAAGATCATCCTGAAGCTTTTTAAATTACCATGTATAGACTAGTTGCACTTTTGCAAGTTTGAAGGATTGGGCCCACCTGGATGAGAGAGCAGACGTGTACAACTGTCAGCTGCCAGAGTGCGTTTGCAGCATCCTTATTACCAGGATCAGAGAGAGGAGCCTCGAAAAAACTCATGCCTCCCTGCTTGTGCTGGCATGGACCATGTAAGCTTTTCCACGTACGAAATAACCCAGCAAGAAGCTGCAACGAAACAGTGTGGCCAATCAAAGCAATGCAACAATTGCGGGGTTTAGCTTCTGAGCATCACCGTGTTATCTTTGGCAGTAACACAGTAAGCGGACTTTTGAGAGCCACCCACAAGGCTGGTCCTACCCTAGCCTTACGGAAACGGTAGAAGAAGGAAAAAGTGGGATTAGTTACCTAGTGCGTTTAGTGAGAGTGGGCTCGGGAATTGAAGTTTGAACTCGGAGGCTTCGTCCTGTTTTTGAAAAAAGCAACAATCCCTTTTTGATAGCTGTCGCGGTCTTTGCTCAGTCTTGGGACCAACTCATTCCTGATCTCTCTAACGATCTATACAAGATTCACGAAAACATGGCCGCCAAAGCTGAAGCTCCCAAGTCCTCTAGCAACCTCAAGACTTTGGGGCCCTTATTCATTGTCTCTGTCATCGTTCCTGTCCTGTTGAAATGGGGAAGCAAGAACTTGTCCATCCCGTTGAGCACGGGGGTCGATGAATTCAACAATGCAACCACAACCATTGTTCCAAGTGTTCAGGCTGGTCAGTTCCTCCAGCCGGGCTCTATGAGCAAGCATGACCAGCTCAGGGCTCAGTACGCCGAGTCTTGTCCTGATCATCGGTTCAAGACCAAAATCTTTTCGTCGGACCCCGTCATCATATATCTCGAGGATTATCTGTCTCAGCCAGAAATCGAGTACCTCATTGCCACGGCAGATCCCTACTACCAGCAGTCGCCTGTGTCCAAGGGACATCAACTGATGGCCTACGACTATGAGATCCGCTCTTCCATGTCAGCTGTCCTGCCGGACGATCCTGTGGTACGCTGCATTGAGAAGCGGTCCGTCGACTTTCAAGGCTACATGTCAGTAAAGCATCTCGAGGATATTCAGGTCGTCAAGTATGAAGTCGGTGACCACTTTCGGCCGCACTTTGATGTGAGTACAACCAGCCTCAGCCCTATCTTGATCTGCGCTTTGAACTAATCATTTTCCTACTCAACTAGTGGTTCGCTGGCATGGACAACCCTCGGCACTCTACCATTTTTGTCTATCTCTCCTGCGACTCTGGTAGACCGGAGGAGACGGAGCGCGACAACATTGGGCAGTGCAAGGGCGGAGCTACTCAATTTCCTCATTACGAAGGCCGGTTCCCGGCTGGTTGGTGCGGTCTCATTGATTGTCACGACGACAGCGGCGCTGGAGGGGTGGGCTTCAAGCCCATTCCTGGCAACGCAGTCTTTTGGGAGAATTATTATTCCAACGGCACAGGCCATCCTGGAGTTTGGCATGCTGGGATGCCTGTCACAGAGGGCAGAAAGCTTGGGCTCAATATCTTCACGAGGAAGAACCCGCTATATTAGCTATTTACTTGGTCACTGGTGATGCAGCTTCGTAGGATTTCGATAAAGTCTGCCAAATATCTTTTTTTCCTCAATAAAACAAACAACCCTAGTAATTGCGAGGCGTTGAGTGCTCTCTACATGACATGCATAGATCTTGCATGATCTGGCATGGAAGTTAACCTTATTCATTTATTACTATGGTACCTTGTGTGCCAGTAAATCCCGTGACAGAATTTGGCATCTTGGTAAAGAGATTAGGTACTGACTAGCCATGCAATACGACAGTAACCACATTTTGAATCGCTGAAGGACACATTAAACTCCACATTGACAGCTTCTCTCAAAAGTGGAGCGACTGCAATTCCCCCAGACTATCATACTCGCGAGGTGGCATCGGTCTCGTAATCGTTTTGCTGCTGTGCCCCCCCGCATGGGTCTCGAGGTCGTTGATACTTGACACGTGGATTCCAAGATCTTGGATAGAGTTATCTGGCCCATCTGGGTTCGATGAATGCCGAGTGCGATCGGCAGAAGGATTCCTGAATCCTTTGAATCATGCAAGCCCAGGGCATGTAGGATTTGGGCCCCGGCAAATGCATTTGTCCGGGGTATGGGGCCACATTGATTGACCTCACCGCGTTTGCATGCAGCTAAAGTCTACATTATTACTTCTTTTATCAATGCTCATCTTAATTATGTATTGTTAGCACACCTACGAAACTTGCCACGTCAACATCCATCCCCCCTCCCCCAAATTTTTGATTCAATAAAAATTAATTTCATAGCACTTCCGGTCATTCAACTCGTCGTGTCCAGACCTGGGACTGAGCACCTAATTTGATAACATACACTCAATACCTTGGGGCCGGGGTCGCGAGTAGCTCCGAGACTGAGCCTGGTACACTGATGTAATAATTGCACTGAAATGATCTTATCAGCCCTGCATTTCGACTCTTCTGGTACTTCGATCCTACGCTACTGGTTTTTGCCAAAACTTACATCAACGAGCCACGGTGAGTCCTGTATGGTTGGATCGACTGTGTGCCAAAGCTTATAATAGTGGAGAACGGTGAGTCCTGAACAGAGGCGTCGGTAATAAGTACAGGGAGTGGTCATTGCGAGCAAGGCAGTGATGTCTCGGCAATTGTCATGAAATGCACATTGAGAACACTAACAGGTTTTGCAATAAGCTCGCTCCATCTACCATGTCAATGTAACTCCCCGCTTCAAGCATACTGAAGGTCAGCTGTAAATTGGGGAAGGCCGTGCTCCACACTGTGGTTGAAGTTCTGGCTTCGATATAGGCAAGATCTTCACAATCCGTTCAAATTCCCGACTTGAATAGGGAGTCAGATACGGAATCCGATCCCACGACTGCGTTATCTAGCCTTGAACACTTACGAGCCGTCGGCGGCAATGACGGTCGTTTCAGACCCACCGCCAGCCAGCACATCGTCTTTGCCCAAAGAGGCAGATGGGCGCGCCCTCCTCCCTGTTGAGCGATGAAGAGCGTTTCGAAGGCGGGTAGGCGGTAATTTGTTGTGCAAGACTCCCGACAGCGGGGTCACTGAGTCGAGGTGACTGTGCGCGATTGTGCCCATGGAGAAGACAGGAGAAACCATGACGGCTGGCTTCTGCGAAGGACTGTATCTAGGTGAAGACTCGGGGCAGATAGCAACGAAGGAAGTCAGCTTCAGGCCAGGAAAAGGTATAAAGAGCTCGTTCATTGCTGCTCCAAACATCTCTCTCATCAACAACACACATCAACAACCTTCTTAGCATCTCGAGTCCGCTTATCTGCTCAAGCCTCTTTACCCAGCTTCAAACTACGCATTTCTAGCCTCGTGAGTTATTACATGCCAGATACGCACCCACACTCTATGAGCTCTGCTGACCTTGAAATATCCAGACCGCGACCTTTCCAATCAGTCAAAATGAAGACCACTCTCATCACCATCGGCGGTATGCTGCTGCCAGCTCTGGTGGCCGGTGCTGCTATCGATGTTCAGAAGCGTGAAGAGGATGCCCCAGCCTATGTCTGGTATGTCTTTACTTCGTACCTTCATCAGTGATTATGCAATTTCTGACAATCAATTTTTACTTCTAATAGGGCCAGCGTCAACAAGGACAAGCGCGCGGACGACGCTCCCGCCTACGTGTGGGCCAGTGTTAAAAAGGAGAAGCGTGAGGAGGACGCCCCCGCCTATGTCTGGGCCAGCATGAACAAGGAGAAGCGTGAGGAAGACGCCCCCGCCTACGTGTGGGCCAGTGTTAAAAAGGAGAAGCGTG
>JACWRQ010000066.1:51200-99275 GCA_014849955.1 Cryphonectria carpinicola | reverse complement strand
AAAGGAGAAGCGTGAGGAGGATGCTCCCGCCTATGTCTGGGCCAGCATGAACAAGGAGAAGCGTGAGGAAGACGCCCCCGCCTACGTGTGGGCCAGTGTTAAAAAGGAGAAGCGTGAGGAGGATGCTCCTGCCTATGTCTGGGCCAGCCTGAACAAGGAGAAGCGTGAGGAGGATGCTCCCGCCTATGTCTGGGCGAGCGTCAAGAAGGAGAAGCGTGCTGATCAGAACGAGCAGTAAATTGTGATAGGGGTCTGTTGATGTTGGAACCCGTCCTCTTCACGCTCACCGTACTATAGATCCGAGTCGTCAATTTTGCTATTAGTATAGATGGCCGCGGTAGCATGACAGCTTCTGCAATTAACGCCATTCCTCGTATATTAAGCCCATCTCATATTGTCTTATATGTGCTGTTGATCTCCAACCGTGTGAGTTACACCCCCGAAACTCAAGGCCCTGACCCTTCCTATTTCTGAAATGCTACATTACAAAGTCTGGTGTTCTATGCGCTCAAGAGAAGCCCGGGGGCCACCGTATGAGTGTCACTTGTCAACACCCGGTTGCGGTGTCGGACCAACACAAGCAATCGTAATTGCTCGACGGGTGTTATTATTGTATAATATCTGAATAGAGAGATATTGAGGCTTGTAGAACATAGCGGAAGTAATGTATTGTTCCTTGATTCACAGTTGTGCTATGGCTACCCATCAGCCAAGCCGCACCATGTTGTTCATGTCCATCTGGACAACCCCAGAACTCGCCCTCGAGGCTCTCTTAGCATCGCTGGTTGATAGTAAACCAGGTATCTATATCGTGAATCTCGCAGGTTCCATCCATATCAGCCAGAAATCCAAGCTCCTCCCAACGCTTGCACATCGCAGTCTGACCCTTTGCTTTCAAGACCCAAGGTACGTGCTGCCAAAAGGGCACTTCTTTTCCTCTTTCTGCGTAATTTATCCCATGCCCTACAGGCACGCGCTGACTTTGAGAAGCAAGATCTTCTTTCAACTTGTCCCTCAGCTCATTGGCGATCGGGTCTAGTTGCTCGCCTACGGCCTCATACCACTCTCCCACATCCTGATCGACACTGCGGACAAATTTGCCAAGTATGTGACCAGTCCTGTTATTGCACTCTTTTGTCGGTATACTGGCAAGAGACTTTAAGATGGCTCCGCAGCCCGTCTCTTCGCTGAACCGCGGGTACTTGAGATGCACGATAGACAGGAGTATGTCCACGACAGTGCGTGCTGGCATGTAAGTAATAAAGACTGTCTTGTGACCGAGTGTTATAATCCCCCGCCACGTGTTTGTAGGCGTGTTAAAGTAAATTGGATAGCTTGTGCTGAAATGTATGGGGACCATGCCGTCGAGTCGCGCACCGCTGGAGACGGAAACATGGACAGTGCGCAACATCTCAGCAAGTTCTTGCAGCTTCAGATCCCGGTTCCATGCTAATCGTATCACCTTTTCCAAATATTTGGCGAATGGTGTGGAGACCTCGGCGTACTGCTGGTCAACCCACCCTCTTGGCGAGAATAGACCTCCGCGCCAATTGGGGTCGGCACCTTCTTCCAATAGAAGTTTGATCGACTGCCCGGCCAGGACTGGCTCATGAAATTCGAAGAAGTCATATGCATTCAGGAGGATTTCTGATTTCACATCGCTGCTGACTTTTCCCCATTCGACTTGGGAGAGAAGATATTCCTTTCCGCAAACATTGGCAACAACCTTGAGGAAGTCCAATCCACCACAAACTCGTGCGCGCGAGGGCATGCCGGCGACGAGCCGACCTGAGTCGCAGAGTTTCTTGCAGTAATCGAGGATTTGTAACCATTCTGCCAGAGGCCAAGGGTCGGAATTGTCATGCACTTGGCGAAAACGGTGCAGTGTTAGCATTTTATCATCTATGAATGACCTGCCGAAAGTTGACGTTCTGAAGTAGAGCTGATAGCTTGCCAAGATTGCTCGGAACAGTCGTAAAAGGAGAGATATGTCTGAACTCGAGTCGTAGCTCCTTATTTCTTCACCTTCGACTGTATCCAGAAGGAAGTCGCTAGCAGTTCTGTGGACGAATCGTATGTATTTGCCGCCATCGGCGAAGGGCAACAGTCTGTCATACTTGGCGCCGTACCAGCCCCGTAGGTTGTCGGCTTCAGGGCCCCCAGGAGAAATCTCAACAAGTCCGAAACAATGAGCGATGACTGTTCTTTCAACTTCTCTGCACTTCTCCAGCAGTATGTCTTCCGAGACCAAGTTCTGGGGTTTGTCGATGGCATCCAGTAATGGGTCCGCCATAGAATGTGAAACGAGCATCAGACGGAACACGTTCAAGGCCGGATATGTATACTCGAGGCTGATTCTGTGGTCTTGATACAGCAGCATCAGCCGAAAGTAGAGGGAGGCTGTCCGACGGTAGTTTTGCGGTTCGTCTTCCAAGGATCTGTTCCACATATCCACGTATAGGTTCTTCAGATCTCTTGGCAAACGGTCGATTCTCTCCTGGATGGTGGCCATATCATCCCCGTACTCAAAGCCCCTGTTGATGCTCCCGACGGCGAGGACCAGCCATAAGAAAACGCCTTCGGCCTTGTCTACAAGCGAGGCAATCAAGTCAGGTGCGTCAGAGGACCCGTCGTCACTCAGCTCGATATCAACAATGTCCTCTGGAAGTTGGATATGATCTTTGGCATATTGCGTCAGATCCTTGTTGGTGAGATCTTGGAGCCGAAGCTGCGGATGGGCAGCTAGACGTCTTTGTAACCGGGGCTCCGCTCGGCTAGCGACGCAGACCTTCGTGTTCCTGATCTCGGACATTCGCTCAACCAAGGGAAGCAATTGTGCAGGTCCATCCCGGGAATCCAGTTCATCGAGCCCGTCAAGAAACATACACACCGGACGGTTGTAAGATTCGAGGACTCGCATCACAATCGAACCGAGTTCAGAACGAGACCAGTCTGTGTCGGCATCCTTAGTTTCTGACCCGTGGACATTCGAGAATATATGTTGAAGAGCCGCATCGCTGTTCTGTAACAGCTGGTATAGCAATGAGCAGAGAAGTCCTTTGATGTTTTGCTGCATCGCGGTACCTGGGCGCCAGAAGTAGTGTGAGATGATCAATGGCTCCGAGGACCAGACGTTGAGATATTCTCTCGTTTTCCTGTGGCCCACAATGTACTTCATCAATGTCGTTTTCCCCGAGCCGGGCTTTCCAACAATCCAGTAAATGTTGTCGGTGGAGCGAAGCCAATTCGAAAAGCTGTCCCATTTGATGGCTGATAAGCTGGTAGGAGCCGCCTGCATCTCCTCCGAGGAAGCATATGTGCTGTTCGAGTCGTCATCCGAACCCGAAACAACCTCGTCGAAGTCGCCACCGTCGGATACATCTTCATCGCCCACAAAGACCCAATCAAAAGTGTTCTCATGTGCTTCGGTCACTTGATTTCGCCGCTCGTTGAATCCTGGATACTTTAGACTTTGGAGCAGGCGGTCACGCTTGGCATCGTTTATCTGAATGTCTGCCTTGAGAGACAGCCCGTTCAGGGTCTGCTGAGTATCCTGAATAGCTTTGTTGGTAATCTTCGACGTAGTTGATATGTGCTCCCTAGTGCTCAGAGCTTCTTTCGAAACCAACTGCTCGGTGTTATGATGTCCTCTCCGGTATTCCTCGATGAATGAACGCAGGTCTCCCTTGACGTTGCTGAGGTCCAGCTCGGCTGCGTGTGTGCTCGACCTGTATCAATTGTAGGGTATGAGAAGTCAGCTAGATGAAACGAGACAATCCACGACCATTACTGTCGCCATGCCAGAAAGACATCCTCGACCAGGTGGGAATCATTGTGAGAAAGTCAGAGTTCTAATGTAGGGATAAGGGCAAAGAACAAGATGCGTCTCACCATATTCGGGCAAGTAGACCAGTTTGCATCAATTTCTCCGCGCCATCCAACGTTGCCTGTAACCTTTCTAGGCGTCGTCGACGCCAGTTCGTCTTAGCTACGACCTTCAGAGTAGAAGCAAGGCTTCCCTGCTTTGCGTTGCCGACCAAGAACATGATCTCTTCCCTCAGATCTCGCGCGGCGCAGAAGCACTTGTCGGCCGCGCTGAGTAGCTCTTCATCGAGCTTTGAGCATTTAGCAGGGCGCTTGCACGTCTTCACTTCTCGTGATATTGACTCCAGGGCCGCTGCCTTCCCGTCGAGCGTCTCGTCCGGTGATTTGCCTTGGTACACAGTCTTGGCAAGGTCGATTGTGTCGCGGCCGACTTCAATGAGTTGCAGGATGTTGCACACCAGGCCCAAGGCCACAAGTGGCTCCATGCCTGACATGTTGTGCAGGTTTCTACCAGACTTAGTAGCAGTTGAATCGGAAATTGTGTGTATCACGGCCACGCCGTCGAGCCGGCCAGCGTGACCGTTCGAGTCTTGAACGGAAAGCGCGCAGGAGTGCTAAGCTGCAACTTGGCATCCGAAGACAAAAAGAGGGGAACAACCTCGACGGGACTGGCGAAACGACAGTTCAATACTACTGCTTACTTACTTAGTAAGTATGCAAGTCAGCCGCTATCTACACAGCTGCCACCCACAGTAGCAGCAGCTACCGTGGCAGTGCTTGCAAGCGAGCTGCATGCAACCCTCCCTCGGACGTTGACATGAAGTGGCGCAGCCCGTTAACGGCTACAGAAAAATTCTAATGGGTTTGGGTGCTCAAATGTGAGTGAATATGTAATTATACTGTTAGCTTCAAATGCTGGCGGCGTTGGCCAAGCCTGTCTCGTATTCATAAAAAGGTGGCAGCTCCTCGTAGCCTTACTCATTTTTATCTAGGTCCTGCTTCCATCGTTTATTTTTCTATCGCCTTCCCTATGGGTGGGCTCTTGTTTAAGGAGAGGCCTCACCCAAGTAGTATAAAGTGTGCGAGGGCCAATGAGTCACTTGCCCCCAATATCGTCAGGCACCCTTGTATCTAGATAGCCTCACCCAGCTAGATGTTTTCCGCTCTTTTTTTCTTCTTCTTTTATTCCTGTCGACAACGCTCAATTCAGGCATTTCCATACATTGATATGAGTAGCGGATGCCGGTCTCGAGCTGAATGCGCAGAGTTACATGTTTGAGGAACATATTTTGCGTGTCCTTGAGTAGCTTAAAAAGAACAATAAGAAGAAGAAAGGCGTTCTGAGCTCCAAGATGGGCCTAAGTTATGTGCCAGATTCTGAGTCCCGAGTCAGAAATTGTCGCATGCCGGAATGGAAACCTTAGCATAAATACCGGAAGTTGACGGTAGTCACGATGGAGATAAAGAGAGAGAATCCGAGAGGCACTTGAAGGTGCAGCTGAGGCTCGAGATTCTTATCTTACGGCAGCCTGCAACATGATGGACGAAGTCGTGCTTACCTATGCCCAGAATAAAAACATCCAAGTAACTGACAAGTATGAAGGCGATGTCCTTACGCAGGGATATTTGGAGGTCCTCATTAGTATGAGGAAGTTGATGTCTCTGTTCTCACGAGCTGGCAAGAGTAGTAATATGCTGAAGGCGCCCTGTGAAGGATAATGGTTAACGAACCTAGTATGGAGAAGAATGGGTGGGCTCAAATCAACCTTTTATCGCCTTTGCTACATTATTGTAGGAAATGGCTGGTTCTGTTGTATTTAATGCGTTGTCTATCTGTATCTCTATCCATTCCGTACGAAATGTTCACTCGTGATTGAAATATAAATGGTAGAGGGTCCGTTTCAATACCACTATTTCGGAGTCAAGTGTATTCTGATCCAGTTGTTATGCGTGTGCTCAAATCCGTGGTAGAATGTGTATTCCACTCAAGGTCTGTATCCTCTTTCATATCCGTCTTGGTGATAGTCATCTCAGGAGAGCTTCGAGTAGCGGCGCATCTGGTATATTAGATATAGCTCTGTGCCAGGTACGAACTGGCGTTTGATGTTGCTAAGTTGCAGGTTGATATAGTGGCTTCCCAGCACAACTCATGGTCTTGATCGAGACTCTTGACTTGTGAAGAAAGGCCCTCGTCCTAGAGCCTGAGAGTTCACACACTCGGGTTCGGGCTTGGGCTCGTAAATCCTGCAGGTGTGAAAGGACTTGGCACCTGCAAACTCGCAGGTTTCCGTCCATAAACAATGTATGCTATGACTATTTATCAGCAAACCAACGTTCTGAAGAGCTAACGTTGAGGCCGGGACATCAGCATATATGTGAACAACTCACAAGGCGAGTAGACACGCATTGTCTTTCGCGTCAGACACTGGCAACACTGATCCTGAAATGCGGGTATCTCCGCCAGAGACATCCCCCCGGCGTGAAGAAGCTTCGTCGTAGCCCGGACGAGCTTGATGAGGTCCAAGCAGACCCAGTTTCCCATCATCCGATCGTGGGGATCAATCGGCCATGCATTGATGGGCGTCAGAACTTGCCTCTCCACGATATCGGTAAAACCAAGCTCGGCCATCCAGCGCTTATACTTGCGAGGGGCCCGGAAGTCCCGTCCAGTCGTGGCTCCACCGGCTATCAGCGTCTCTATGAACCTGCCCAGGACGGAAGCCTGGAGCTCCTGCTCGGCACGGGCATCCGCGCCGAGGAACTCACACGACCACTCCTGAAACTCTGCCCACCCGCCCGGGACGAGGTTGTCGTATACCTTCTGGAGCATCTCTTTGTGGTCATGAAAACAGGATACCATTAACCTCCAGTGGATGAAATCGAATTTCCTGTCGAAGATCCACTCTTCCTCGCTGTCCTCACGTATGAACGAGCAGTTTGGCGGAAGATTATCTCTGGGCTGGATCATGCTGATATCGGTCCCTATCACCGTCGACGTGGGATGCTCTGCTGCGAACTGCAGAGCCCATATACCTGTGCCAGTCCCTATGTCGAGGACCTGGGGAGGGTATCTGACAGGGGCGAGGTAGAGCCTCCCTCCCAGTCGCAGCCTCCACATCTTGTGCTGCATGTCCAGACGGTCTTGCTCATCCTGACGCCGTAGTCAGCCCGCTGCTCAAGTGTACTATGCTGTAGGTTAATAGGGATCTGTAAGTACCCCATCGTTGGGTAGGAGGTATTCTGTGGCGCAAGTTAGCCATTTGAGACAGCAGATATGTCGTGATCCAGTCCTCCAGGACAAGAAGTAAGAGAGGAAGAAGAAGAAGATGACGAAGAAAAAAAAAAGGCCAAAGGAACGAGGAAAAAACCCATTAATCAATCACTTACTTCCTTCTCGATATGCATTCCACTGTCTTCCATGCTCTTCAACTGACAGCGCGTCAGGTATAGTTTCTCCCCTGGGGCAGTTTGTTAACTGTGGAGCCCTATGGGATCGCCACATTGAAGGGTTGTTCTCACGTGGATTGCCTTCCGGTGCTCCCGTTCTCGCTCCCAGAGACCGACTTGCGACTGGATGCTGGCGATGTCATGTTGGGTGACACACTGTGCGAGGTTGCGCGTAGCAGGTTTTGTCTATTCTTTCAAAAGCTGTGAGTGAGTGAGTGAGTGAGTGAGTAAAAAGAACAGAAAAAAGGTCCGTCGGCCAAGAGGCCAGGGCCAGAAGGCGGACCTCGTCGACCAACAGCGCGACTCGGCCTCTATCGAAACTGATGCCGGCAAATGAGGTGTCTCCGCGGTCCACCCATTGGGTTCGGCGCGTTACCCTTCATGGAATACTGGGCCCCTATATGTCATCGCTGAGTGGTTAGCATGGGCAATAAGATTTCGCGGTGAGTCGTATTTCCATTAGATGTGCCATAATAGTATGCAGCTCGCCAGTGCTGGGGATCTCACTAACAAGCCTCCTGTTTCCCGTCTCTCCATAGCCTGGTTATAGGCCCAGTCCGAATTAGTAACCATCGTATGATTCCATCTGCCTATTAAGAGAAGTATGGTCAACAATTCCCGCAACCTGATCCAGTGAGTGAGAGAGGTCTCGCAATCTGACCCCACGTTTTGTCCCGGGAACAATGCATACATAGTAAGATAGATCTTCGCTCCGGTAGTCATCATTCCCTCTAAGTTTCTCGGAGCGTTCATCTAACGCTCTACCAGTCTACCTATCGTGCCCATTATGGGTTACAGTACATAGTAATTAGTGCCTGTGTTCAGATTCTGAGTGGGATCGTTAAAAAATATTCCACATCGCATGATCAAGGGGTGTGACCTTACCTACAGGCTCGCAGAGAGAAGGCGAAAAAAAAAAAAGGATGGGTGGGGAAGTAATTCATCGTGAAAGTGAAAATCATGGTACTAGAAAAGTATGTGATCATTGACCTTTGAAGCCATAAGATCTGCAGGGTCCTGTCCAGTTGTGACCTGTCACTGTATTTGTGAGAAGCCCTGGGCTGGGGAGGGTTAGGGGCCCTGAATGATTGAACCTAGGCCCGATTCTGACGTTAACAGCCTCTAACGATGCCTACAAAAAAGTACTTGGTTTCTTTGAACTTTTTCCCTCCATACATTCTTTTGCACTAGAGTCATCATCCCCTTGACCCTTCGCTTTGGATACTGCAATGAAGACACGATTGCCAGCCTTTTGACGCGTCACTGCTCGCGCATACCAATCTGAAGTGAGCAGTTGGTTGACGCCTACCAGGTTTCACTCGGAGCGCTGAAGACGGCTTTCGACCATTCCAAATTCCACTTCTTCGATTTCTGATCGCAAACACACCCTCTTTGAGAAGATGTCGACTTTCGACGGAGTCATACGGGAATTCCCTGGCGTCAGAGGTACTCACTTGGTCCATTGCTTGCTGAATTGATCTGTCCACCTCGCTAACCAGGCCTTGATTTCTGCACAGTGGATTTCTTTCGTGGGATTGTGGGCAATGCCCCTCTGGCGTGCTTCCTCAGTCACATTCATAGTGACCACCTGGCAGGGCTGGACACATACAAGGGCCGACCGTATGTCTACAGAGCGGGCGTCACATGCCCCAATGAAGTGAACTCCAGATGATGACATCAGAACACAGCGTCTACTGCTCTGCCGCCACCCGAGCCATGCTTCTGAAGCTCCAGAGATATTCATCTCGGATCGACTTCCATCAAGGACGGCTCGAGAAGGAGGAGATCACGTACAAGCACCAAAAGAGAAGACTGGTAGGGAGACTCCTGGTGGAAGCTGCCGCTACTTTCCTGAGCTGATGGTCGTTCAGAAATCGTTGCCTCTCGACACACCCACAGAGATCGAGCTAGAACCTGGCAACAGCATACGTGTCACCCTCTTCGATGCCAACCACTGCCCCGGCGCTGTCATGTTCCGTGAGTTATCCTACATTCCTAGCCTTTCGTGTCCCTGTAAATCCTCAATTGACTTGTCAGTCTTCGAGGGAAATGGTAAAGCAGTGGTCTACACGGGAGACATCAGGAGTGAGCCGTGGCACGTGAATGCCATTGGGCGAAATCCTTGCATGATTGAGTACTCCTCCGGCCTCAAAACACTTGACAGAGTCTATCTGGACACGAGCTTCACCGAGGACCTAGTCTTCCAGACGAAAGCCGAAGGCCTCCGCGAGCTGATCGAAAAGGTGGCGCAGTATCCCAAGACAACCACCTTCTATTTCTCGGCCTGGACTTACGGCTACGAAGAGGTCTGGATCGCACTAGCCAAGGCTCTGGACACTCGGGTGCGCTGTCTCTTGTCATCGCTCTGACGGATTTCTCGCTAAACTGGTTTCTTTCGTATAGATTCACGTTGATGACTACAAGCTCAACGTCTACAAGTCTCTCCAGGTTCCACTTCATGACGGCCAGTACATGCACCTGAGTCCTGAAGCTCCGGCCCTGACTGGGTTCACATGTGGGAATCGATTTCAACCCGGACTTTTGACAAGGGACGACACTGTTCGAGTACACAGTTGTGAGAAGGGCACGCGCTGTTCGACCATGGCCCAGGGCGAAATCGTCCACATCACTCCCATTGTAGCCCACCTGACCAGCACCAGTGATATGGCTGAGATTGGCATTGGTGGTGGGGCTGGTGATCTTGAGAAAAACGAAGAGTTGATTCTGAGTCCTGAAGACGCTCGTACTCTCCTTCAGAGGTATGCACCATGCGACTCGTCAAGCTGGCTGAGCTAATAATAGTGGTAGTGCGAATGCGAGCAACGACCTATCCCCAGACCTCAAGTTATCTTTGCCAAATTTTCTCCTGAGTGCGGCATCAAGACAGCGCCCAGTCACTCTTAGTCTTCCTCGATCAAACACCGATGAAGATGAAAATGATGGAAAAGACCTGCAAAAGGCGCTGGCATCGCTCACCAAGGCTTCAGATGTAGGCCGCGGAAGAGAAGCAGCCGGCGCTCTTCCAAACAGGATAAAGTTTCCTTATGCACGTCACTCCTCATACCGCGAGCTGTGTCATCTGCTCAAAGTTTTGAGACCTAGGGATGTCTGGCCCTGTTCTGTGGACCCTGTGCGCTGGATCAAAGAAGGTAAATTCATGTGCTAATCATTCCAACCGACCAAGCTTTCAGCGGAACTGACGGCCGTGATAGGGATCAGCATTCAGAGACTCTTCGGTGACTACTGCACAGGGGAAAGTTTTCATCATGACGAGTATATGGCCGAATTGGCTGCAACATTGGATGCGGGAGAGCCGGAGCATTCCAGTCAGGCAACATTCGATTCTATCTTTGGTCAAGAGACCGTACCTGGCCATGCAGTACCCAAGGACAAACCTCAGAATCAAGCAATTACTGCCTCGTTTCCGAGCGCAGTCAACCTGACCGAGCAGGGACCGCGAGCACATGGCTCCACCCAGAGCCAACAGCAGGTCATAGTAGACCTGACACATTCGGACGAGAGCCAGAACGCAGAAACGCAGCGCCGAAGCTCGATTCCAGTCAAGAGGTTGTTTGAGGAATGTGACGAGGGCGCTCCTTCAGACGGACGAGAAGCGGACATACGGGAAAGTTTTGAAGATTCTAGACATCTTTTTGACTCCCAAGAAAGCTCAGTCTCCACCCAGACGTTAGAAACTCGACAGGTCGCCTTTAAATCCGTGCTTGGTCTTTCAGCCGATTACGACTGGCCCGGGCTGCTCTCGACGACCAATAATCACACGCGAGCCGAAGCTGAGCTCGGTGAACCACCATGAGATCGGCCCTTCCAAAAGCTCAGCAGTCATCCCTATTTTAAAAATAATAAGAAAAATAACAAAACGCCCAGCTCATCATCGGACATCCATGTCTGCACCATGTTGTCCCCGCAAGCTTGGCATATGTCAATCCAATGCGTACCCACTGCCAAGTGCGCGCGCAGCCAAGATTGAACTTCACTGATAGGGCCGCTAGAAGAAGTCTCGGGGAAGGGAGGCCGAATCCACTCAGGAGTTATTCATGCCGAGGACGACTAACGACGGTTAAGTTTGGCTTTTTGGTGTTGCTGCTGCCAATATCTGAACAAGACCGACCCTGGCTGAAATATGATCTCGTATAAATAAACAAGTGTGCAGATGAGTGACCTGACCTGGGCTTGCCCTTGTCCGGTACCAGAATTTAGACTTGCGATCTGCGCTCACATAGTTTCGCTTTGTCTGAACATTAAATAAAGTTTCTAAATGGTGTTTGTCGCCGATTCATTATTATTAGAACATCGTTGCCGTAATTGTTCCCATCTAGCTGCCTCACCCTCCCTTCTCCTGTGTGGTGCTATTGCTTCTCGGTTCAATATACCAGACTTGATAAAGCTGATTTTGCACGATGGCCTCACAATGGAAGTCTGTTACGGCAGCATTGCTCTTGGCGACTTCAAGCCTCACTTCTGCTATGCCCAGCCTACCTGACCTCGGCTTGTCGCCCTCGAGGAGGGCGGATTCAAGCCTGACAGGATACCTGGGCGCTTTCTTCCTCGGAGACGACCCCGACGTCTACTTCTATCTCAGCCAGGGCAACAATGCTGTGTCGCTGTCTGCACTCAATGGCGGAAATCCTATCCTCGTACCAACGTTGGGGACGGGTGGCGTGCGCGATCCTGCTATCGTCTCGGGCGGAGGAGATGAGGCGGGGAAGAAATGGTACACCGTGGGCACCGATCTTGACATCAGCAAGGTAAGTATGTAGCACTTTAGCGCCTGGCTCTCGTTGGCGTTCGAATCATGAAGCTGATCTTGCTGTAGACAAGTTGGGACGCATCTGAGAGGACAGGCTCACGAGGTATCTTTGTATGGGAGAGCACGAACCTGGTGAACTGGACCAACGAGCGGCTGGTGACGGTGGAGGACGAGACTGCCGGGATGGTCTGGGCTCCTGAGGCAGTCTGGGACCCAAGCAAAGGTGCGTGGCTCAAGTACCCTCATGATGAAGAATAGCATCACGCTAATGTTGTTGACAAAAAAGGCCAATACCTGACACACTGGGCGTCCAAGTTTGTAGGATCATTATCCCCTACTAGACATTTGGGCTTTACGTAGAGAGGATGTATCGGAGTAGCTGACATCGCATCAGTATGATGAAAGCGACACCAATCACACCGGCAATGCGACAAACATAATGATCCGCTATGCATATACGAGCGACTTCCAGACCTTCACGGCACCGCAGACATACATCGACTACTCGCCCACAGACATCATCGACCTGACGATCCTTCCCTACCCAGACTCATCCGACACGTTCCTGCGCTTCATGAAGGACGAGACGCGCAAGGATGTGTTCGTGGAGTACTCGACCACCGGCCTCTTCGGCACCTGGACGCGGCCTGGAGGCAGCAGCGCGTACATCCGCGCAGGGACCGAAGGCCCCGCCGCGTACTGGGACAATGTAGCCAGCGGAGAAGTGCACCTGCTGGTGGACTACTACGGGGGCGATGGGTACTTCCCGCTGGTGAGCTCGGACCCGATGAGCAACAGCGGCTGGGCGAACAGCAGCACGGGGGGCTTTCCGACGGGGCTGAGGCATGGTAGCGTCCTACCTATCAACGACACGATGGTGAGCGCCTTGAGCGCTGCTTGGCAATGAGGCAGGAATGGTGGGGGGGGGGGGCGGGTTTCAGCTTCACGAGAGTAGCCTTGCATCGTACTGCAGGTGGTCTTGGTGATATTGGTAGAATTATATCATCTCGAAGGCGCTAGCGTTATAACAGAGTAACATTATGCAGCAGTGAAAATATTCCCTCCGTCATGGTGTGGTCAAAAGCTTTCCTTTTTTTTCCCCTCCGGTTCATATTTTAGTTGCCGCCCGGGATGTCCGAGTTGACCTTGTCATCGACAACTTCGTTGATGGTGTTATCAGCCTGCTGGGGAACGCCAGCATCGCCGGCCAGCTTGTCGACCTCTGCGGGTCCGATGGTCAGCACGAGAAAGAGATCCCAAGGGGCAGGGCTCCCAGGACGAGGAGGAGGCGGGGTTGGCCACATACCTGAGTTGGTGCTGTTGTCGGCAGTGGACTCGACGCTGTTGCCGGGCTGGGCGTCCTTGTTCAGCTTCTTATCGACCTGGCCCTTGACGAAATCCATAGTTGATAGTTTGATTTTCTTTGGGTCTTGCTGAAGAAGCGTTTGATTCTTAGAGTCGGACTTGGTTCTTGAGATGTTTCTCGGGATTTTTTTGATTTGATGATGATGGAATTGTTTAGATACTGGTCTAATGTGGAAAAGATGAGGGAACTCTGGCAATATTTGTATTCGCTCCTGCAATATTACGGACTTGAGAAGTTGTTGCGCTGTCCCATACATAACAGTTGATTCATTCAGCCTTCGTCATGCGCCTCGCCTCCTCCGTCACCGCTGTCCTACACGAGACAAGCCACGCCGGGTTTCTGCCTTGATTTCCTCTTATGGCGCCCATGGTTCATTCGCTGGATAGCTGTCATTGGTATCAGGTTCTCCAACAAGACGTCAGATTACTATATAAATGCTATATCTGGGGCACACAGTGGGTTGGGGTTTCGCTCGTGCGCCTGTCTGCATTCTGTAAGGTGACATCAGTTCAGGTGGATCAGCGTTTCGCAGGTGTTGTGCAGCGCGGAATGAAGTCATTGTGGGGCACGGGACGGTTTGCTTTCAGTCTCAAGGAGCGACAAGCCCCTCGCGAAAAGAGGTGGTGGTGGGGGGTGGTACTGCTTATATGTATAGTGCATGAGCAGGAAAGGATAAGAGATAAACAATTTTATGCATGATTTGCTGCAAGTGGAATAGGCAGTACTTGAGCGATAAGTTGTTGAGTAGTTCGAGGAGGACCATACGCCCCAATCTTACTTGATACTGTCTATACACAGAAAACAATGTGTCTCGGGCTCCTTCTCATGGATACAATGCACGAAAGCGTTCTGCACTGACTTGGAGTTCCACTCAGCTTTGACCAACGAATTCGCTACATAGCGGTTCGTGGCCAAACAGAATGACAGCGACGTGAATCCTGTCGATGATCAAGGTTTCCCTTCTCTGCACTGCGCGGCTCGAGTATATGACCCAGCTCTACGTACATGAGCTTCTGGGAAGAGGCGCCGAATTGGGGCACCAGAGCCGAGGTGGACATATGTGCAGCGCTCCATACTTAATTATAGCCTCAAGGAACGCTTACTCGGCGAGGAGAATAAGCCTGTATACTTACTTAAGTAGTTTATCAAGGCTCTTCTCGAGCCGAAGGAATCTCAAGCTGACTATGCTGCCCGAATGGCCCTGTGGTGTGATGTCCCACAGCTTGCCTCGACGGATGGCCAACACGCTGGGTAGCAGCAGCAGTGACCGAGACCGGGGCCCAGGCAAGCACCGGCAGGAAGAATGGTAGGATGGCGTTGCAAGTCCCAGGCTGCATGGGGGAAGCAATTCAGACAATTCCTGCAAGCATAGCTGGCGGCTCACTCCCGCCCTGCGTCGTCCTGATGTTGTCTATCTGCAGCGCTGTGTCTACAACGTCCTGCCCGGCAGTGGTAGAAGTTCAATAACCACGGTGGGCCTTGAGTTCAACTCCTCCTCGAGCAGGGTTGCCTGTCGAGGACGGCACACCCCCCTGGCAAAGTTTCGCCGCATGCTACATAATCACCCCCAAGTGTGCCCCCCCTTGCTCCTCCTCCTTGCAACCCAGCCGCCGTCCTTCATTTCGCGCCCTGCCACAAGCGATCACCGCCACGTCCTGAATAATCTACACCATCATGCCCCTTTCACACCATCACCACATGACCGTCCTCGGCCTTCTAGGGCGGTCTGGTCGAACGGGGGGGTGTCCACTTGTCTCCTGCAGCAGATGGAGAGGAGGGAAAGCATTTGGAGGAAGAGGAGGAGGAATCGACCGTGTGCCATGATAGGGGGGGGGGGACGACTTCGCTATGCACAAAGCCTCTCTGTCTGTCGCTGCAATAGGACCTAAGGTTTACCACCTTCAGCCTCAGGCCGACTCCAGCTCGGCTCGCGGGGTCGTCATTGGCTCGCATCGTTGCAGCGGATCCCCACCATCCTGGACCACCCGCATCATCCTTTGGGCGCCTACTGTATGTCATGATCAGTCGACCTGGTTCTCCGGCCTGGGCAGTAACGGCGCAGGCTCTTCTCAGTGCCCGATTTGTCTCCATGCCCTATTCTCGATTTGTCCATCCCGCCTGGTTTCAAACCATCGCCAAAGCTTTTTCCAAGATCTGACAGGCCTTGGCGTCCTGTCTCGTCCTCGCCCAGAACGAACTCGTGAAGATGGACGACCACTCTGGGCCACTGTGTCCATGCATTCGTCCCATGAAGGGCAAGGATGCCTCCTTGGGTCATCTTCGGCCCCCCTTTTCCTGGATCCGCGAGCGGGCTGAGCTCATAAAGACTCATTTCACTGAAACAGAACGCGCAGGTGAAAATATTCCGACTGGACGTCCCTCGTCAAACGAGCAGGGCCACCGGGGGGCTAGGCGGGGTCTAGGTGGGAACAGACCCCGTCCCACCTCTCATCAACCGGGTGTGCCGAGCATACCACCTTAAGGGGGGGAATGGCAGCCGCACAGCATATGGGCTGTTGGTATGGCCACACTCTGTATAAAGCCTCCTTCTCGTGGCCAGTCTTCACCATGTCGATGATCTTTTTTCCCTCTCTCGCTAACCTTTCCTCAGGCTACCAGTCCGGAGATCAACCTTCCTTTCATTCACATTTCGAGATTCTCTCGTTGACATTCATTTGCTTCATTGATTGAAGACAACAACCCACTCTCTTTCTTATTGCTCATTTCGACATTCACTCTTTTCAGAAGAAGCCGGTCTATCGAACCATTCACCCCAAAAAACAACAACAAAATGTCTTCCACTGCTTTCAAGGTCGCGGCTGCTGCTGCCGCTGGTGCTGCCGTCGTGTCTGCCCACGGCCACACCTACGGTATCAACGTTGCTGGTGTGTGGTATGATGGATATGACCCCACCGTCTACCCATACGAGAGCGACCCGCCCACCGTCGTCGGATGGTATGTGATTCCCAACCACACACCCCATACCCCTTTCTTCGTGACCTCCTTCATGAGTCTGACAGAACGCGATCTAGGACTGCCTCTGACACGGACAACGGCTTTGTTGCTCCCGATGCCTATGCCTCTGGCGATATCATCTGCCACGTTGACGCCACCCCCGCCGGTGGATACGCCAGCGTCCAGGCTGGTGACGAGATCGAGGTCTACTGGTCCGCCTGGCCCTCCTCTCATAAAGGACCCGTTATTGATATGCTTGCCAACTGCAACGGGGACTGTACGACGGTAACAAAGACCGACCTGGAGTTCTTCAAGATCGCCGCCGTCGGTCTGGTCGACGACTCCACCCTCCCCGGCACCTGGGGCTCCGACAACCTGATCGCCAACAACAACTCGTGGGTCGTCAAGATTCCCGAGGACCTCGCCACCGGCAACTACGTCTGGCGCCACGAGATCATCGCCCTGCACTCCGCCGAGAACTCTGACGGCGCCCAGAACTACCCCCAGTGCTTCAACCTGGCTGTCACTGGCACTGGCACCCTCGCTCCCACCGGAACCCTGGGTGAGGCCCTCTACTCCGAGAGCGATGCCGGTATCCTCGTCGACATCTATGCCACCCTCACCAGCTACGACATCCCAGGCCCCACCCAGATCGCCGCCGGTACCAACCTGGCCCAGTCTGAGGTCTCCATCACCGCCAGCTCCGCCGCCATCACCACTGGCGTCTCTGGCTCTGGCTCTGGCTCTGGCTCCTCAGCTGCTACCACCTCTGCTGCTGCCGTTTCCTCGGCTGCTCCCACCTCTGCCGCTGCTGTTGTTGCTTCGTCCAGCGCCGTCGCTGTCGAGAGCGCCACCAGCTCCTCTGTTGCCGCCGCGGCCACGACGTCTTCTTCTTCTGCTGCCTCCAAGAGCTGCAAGAAGCGCCGCCACGCCCGTGAGCTCGCCCTGTAAGATGACCGCCGATGGGACAAACGAGATGGTATGCGAAACGCACTGTACATTTGTTTTGGGGAAAATCAGGACCATTGGGAAGGTTGATAGTCCTAGTGACTGTTAGATACTGAGAGCGAAGGATTCGATTCATCCTGTATATGAATTCTCACATAAAAAAAGACGAGACATCTTTTCTTTTTTTCTTCTTTCAAAACCTTGTCTTCGATTTATCACTGTGCATCTTTGTTCTGAGTGACCGATCGTTCCCTCGGCAAGAGAGCCCGCTGACTGTATTTCCCATTCCTGGCTTGCCTGGAATTCTTCTAATGAAATTGCAGGAGGCTGCCGAAGCAAGCCAGAGACCCTGGCTTGTTTCCAACTTGCAGTTCTCGAAACTTGAGCTTTGCCTAATGCAGGCCAGTTTCCCGCAACCCATGTCGCCCACAGTATTACTCCCAGGTGTGTTCAAAGGTTTTGACACCCTGTATTTTCGAGAAGATTATTTGAATATGAAAAGAATTATTTCAAGGTATAGCCAGTGCGTTGACACTGGCTATACCTTATATCTCTCCACATCTACTCATCTGAACTAGAGAAGGCTTGTCCACTTGGGTTGTCTGGCAATATATCAAAATCACCTCTTGACTGCTCTTTTTTTTTCTTTTTTTTCTTCTCCTTGTTCGAGCGGTAGGCGGTAGTGTGAATGTAACGTCTAGGGCAGAATGTTATGACCCATCTAACATGCAGGTCACAGGAAGCGGCACAGCACCAAGGACACCCAGAACGGACCCCACGGCGTAGCAAGTTTAACACTTAGCCACGGAAAGCAAGATAGGGATATGTAACCTAGGGTTAGGATTAATAGCGCCAATATATTAACTATGCCTATAGTCAATATATTCCGGAATTAACTATAAGGATTATAAATATAGTTACAAATAGTTAGAACTGAAGAGCTGGATATATAAGGATATATTTATTACTATTAGATAGATTATCATATATAGCTTTTCAATTATTAATCTAAGTATTTATTTATTATATATTTAAATAGCTCTAAAGGCAATAAATACTTATATTCTTATCAGAATTTATATATTTCTATATTTAAGGATTTATATTTTGATATTGCTTTTGTTAGTATAAATCTAATTAATACTTAGGAATCTTAGGATTACTATAGTGCTTATTATATTTTGATAACTCTTATTTAGGAATAATTTAGTATATATCCTTTGAATAATATAGAAATATAATAGCTTCTCAAACCCTAACTAGATCTATTAGTAGCAGTGCTACTAATCTTACTAACCAAATTGAAGCATTTATAAAATATATCAAAGAATTTGAGAAATAGAAATCAAATAGCAAAGAATTTCACTATAAGATAGAAGCTCCTATATCCTATAATAGAAAATATTATATTCTCTAGGCCTTTCTAATCTAGTATAAAGCTTATTTCTACTATGAAGAAAACAAATTCCCAAAAGAAGCTAATAAAATTATCTTTGCTAGAACTAAACTTAAAAGAGATATATTCACTTAGTTTAAGCTTACCTTTAGGAACTACTTTAAATATGATAAATCTGAATAGAATAAGAATATTAAGCATATCTTCGAAGATTTCGATAATCTTGAATAAGTATTTAAAGATATTTTTAGTAATATAGATAAATAGTATAAAGCTAAATAAAAGCTTTTCAAGCTTAAGCAAACTAAGTCTGCAGCTAAATATATTATAGAGTTCTGGAAAGCCTTCTTATACTTGCAATAGGATAATGCAGCTCTTATTGCCTAATATTATAATAGATTTAAAGATAAAATTAAAGATAATCTTATATATGCAGAATAATCTATAAAGCTAGTAGATTTTATTGCATTTGCTACAAAGATTGATAATAGATAATATAAATAATAATTGGAAAAACAAGGGAAAGCTTATATTCCTTGGATTATATATATCTAATCTAATATAAGAAAAAAATATTAGCATAATAAAGGATCTAATAATTAGAGATGCTTTAATATAGCTTATAATAGAATAATATATACAGAGCTAATAGAAATCGATATAATTTATTAATATAAACAATAATAAATAAATAGCAATATTAAATGCTTTAATTGCAGAAAATATAGCTATTTCGCATAAGAATGCTAATACCCTAAGAAGCTATAATAGTAATCTATCCTGGAAGGATAATAGGTAAATATAGTAGAATAATAAATTAATATTCTCATATAATATACAGATTAATGCATTTATATAAATACTAAATGCTAGATTTACTATATATCCGAAATAATCTGCAAATATTATGCTAATTATCTATAGCATCTAAACTACTCTAATTCTAATCAAAACTCAGAGCAAGTGATAGATTTTAATTATTGCTAATTATCTTAAATAGCTTGCTATAATAATCAATATATATTATATCTTAGCAAGAAAGAAATATCAGAATAGTTTCCTAAGCAATATAGAAAAATAGGATTATATTATAAATAGGCATTTAGTAATAATAATATAAATATCTTAAATACTATAGAATAAATATTCAGAGAATACTTATAGAAATAATAACTAGCCAAATAATTAACTAGCAATTAGAAAATAGAATTATCAGAAACTCTTAATTATAATTATACTATAGCAAAGCTAGAATAAAGCTTATAGCAAATTCTCGATCTAATAAATAAAGAAAAGCAATAATCCTAGGCTATATAATTTAATATTAAATATTAGATCCTAGGAATTCCCTTTAGGCAAGCAATTATTAAGATTTGATATTACAACTAGTTAATTAAGAATAAAGAAAATCTTAGGATCTTCCTTAGATATCTCTATCACTATAATATAAAATAGATTTTATATATTTTCTATAATTATATAATCTATCTATCTAATAAAATCAGCAATAACTAATTTCTAATCAGATTAAAAGGAAATAAGCTTATAATTCTCTATATTAAAGAAAATCTTAGATTTAAAGTTAAAATCAACTAATAATTGAATTATATAATTATCAGATTATTAAAGCAATTCCTAGCAGAATATATTATTAATAAGAATAATTAGCAAGATTGCTTATATGAAAATTATAATATCTATAATCCTTAGAAACTCAAGGAATAGTATTAGGATAGAAGATTCTAAGAGATTATAATTAAGGAATTTAAGGAATAGGATTAAGAGGCGAAAAAAGCTTTTGAAGCTCTAATGCTATATAGAAGATATTAGAAAAAAGCTAAAAAATTAGCTTAATAAATAGCAAAGAATATCCCAAAAGAATAAGATTATCTATAAGAGATAATAGATAATTAGAATTAGAAATATAATCTCTCTATATAATTCTAAGAGCTAATATAGCATATATAATATTTGAAGTAGAGATTAATAGAAAATAATATAATATATTATTAGATAATAATATATAAAGAAATTTTATATTTCTATAAATTATCAATAGAGATAAAATCCTATAATATAAAAAGATAGAAATTTATATATTTAAAATTATAGATAGAATAAATATTAATTATAGCTAAAGTATTATTAATATAGAGATTAATTATTTACTAATTATAATTTATAGTAAAATAATTTCTATTATATTAGATATTATAGAAATAGTATAATATAAGCTAATATTAGAGATATTATAGCTTAGAAAGCATAATTCTTAAATTAATTAGATTATTAGCTAGATTTTATAGAATAATACTATTATCTATAGAAAGATTATAATTAATAGCAAAGAAATAGATTTAATCACTGAAATATATTTAAAGAAAAAAACTTTAAATAAATCTATAAATATCTCTAAATCAGCAAGCTTAATAGCTTATAGAGAAAGATCTAACAATAATAAATCTACAAAAATAATGCTAAAGTATTAGCAGATTAATATAATAATAAGCATATACAAACTTTTAGAAATATAATTCAGCTTAGAGCAATAATAGAAATATAAACTCTAAAATCACAAAGAAATCCTATAACTAGAAGCATCAGATATTATAAGAAAATATAGAAGCTAAGTAGAATATAATATTACCCCTAATCTATGAAAAAGGTAAGCAGCAAATAAAAGAAAAAATGCTTAATAATATCTTCTATTTCTTCAAATAGCAGAAATAGAGAAGGATAAACTAATACTAATATTTGCTGGAATATTATAAGAATATTATAAATTTACAAAACTATTCTAAGAAAAACTAGATATAGGATTTCCAGAATATAGCCTATATAACTATAAAATACTACTAAAGGAAGGAATTCAACTATAATTCTTCCCTATTTATAGCTTTGATAAAGCAAAGCTAGAGATATTTAGAGAATATCTTAATAAGAATCTGAAGAAAAGATATATTAAACTATTATAATTACTAGTAGAATATCTGATCTTATTTATACTAAAGAAAAACAGAAAACTTCAATTCTGCATAAATTATAAATAGCTTAATAATATTACTATTAAAAATTAATATCTATTGTTACTCTTTAAGGAAATCAGAGATAGATTATAAGATATATAATAGTTTATAGTATTAAATCTCAAAAAAGCATATGCATATATCTGCATCAAGGATAGAGAAAAATGGAAAATAGCATTTAGAATTTGCTATAGATATTATAAATATCTGATTATATTCTTTGGATTAATTAATATATTAGCATTTTTTTAGGAAATAATTAATTATATTCTCTGCGAATTCTTGGATATTATATGCATTATTTACCTTGATAATATCCTTATTTACTCTAGAATTCTTATAAAATATAAATAAGATATATAGCAAATACTCTAGATATTTCAAGATATATATCTCCTAGTGGAATTAACAAAAAGTTATTTCTATATCTAGAAAATTAACTATCTCAGATATATAATTAAGCTAGAATATATTAGAATGCAAAGAGATAAAATCCAGATAATTAAGAATTAGCCTAAACTAAAGAATATTAGGGATATTAGGATATTTCTCGGATATACTAATTTCTATAGGTAGTTTATTAGTAAATATAGCAGTATTATATAGCTATTTACTAATCTTACTAAGAAAGAAATATTATTTATATAGCAAAAGGAAGAAAATCAAACTTTTAATATTATTAAAGAATTAATTACTAAAAATCTAGTATTAGAGGAATCAAACTCTAATAAAAAATATAAGCTTTATATAAATTTATTAGATTATATATTTAGCATAGAATTTAATTAGTGCAATAAATAAGGATAATTATAGATAATTGCTAATTTCTTAAAAAAGCTTAATAGATTAGAGTTATAATATAGAATATTAGATAAAGAATTTATAGCTATAGTAAAATTATTTAAAAAATAGGAATATTACTTTATAAGTGCTAAATATATAATTAAAATATTCTCAGATTATAAGAATTTTACTATATTTATAATAATAAAGAATTTTAACTAATAATAAATAAAATAAGCAGAATATTTATTTTAGTTCAATTTCAAGATTATCTATATCTAAGGCAAAAAGAATACTAGAGCAGATGCTTTTAGTAGAAGAGCAGATTATTAGAATAAAATCAAAGAAGAAATTCAGAATATCTTTGCAATTAGCAAAAATAGAAATCTTATCAATATATATAGAGAATTAGATATTACTCTTAGAATTAAATATTAAAGCAAAATATTAGAATAAATAATATCTGCAGAATAGAATAAATATATCAAGGAAATATATAGCATATTAGCCTATAGATATTAAGGAATTAGGATAATATATGAATAAATTAGAAGATATTAGGATCTCTTAGAATTTAAGAGGCAGATTATTAAAATTATCAAAGAATATAATAATTATAATAAAAATAAAGCAAATTGATATAAATTTTATAGATTATTGCAATCTCTACTAATATCTAGTGCTATATAGCAATCTATTAGCTTAGATTTTATTATTAAGCTATTTTTCTTATAAGAACTCTTAACTAAAGTATAATATGATAATATCTTAGTAGTAGTTTGCAAATTAAATAAATATATATATTTTATCTTTTATAAGGAAAATAATATATTGGAAAATCTTATATATATATTTCTCAGAATAATTATAAGCAAATATAATATATTATAAGAAATTATCTCTAATAGAGATAGGAAATTTATATTCAAATTTTAAATCTTATTTATAAAATAACTTAGAGCAATATAATAAATATCTATAATATTTTACTTTGAAATAAATAAATAAATAGAATAAATAAATCAGATTATTAAGCAATATCTATAAAGCTATATTAACTAAAAATAAAATAATTAGATTGAATTATTACTATTAGCAGAATTTATATATAATAGCATAGATATAAGCATTATAGGAATATCCTTATTTTATGCACTCTATAGATATAATTCTATAGCATATTATAAAATAATATCTAGCAGATAAGCTAAAAAAGCAGATAAAAAGGCTATAAGATTAAAAGAAATCTATAGAGATCTCTAGAAAAAAGTTGCAAAAGCAAAAAATATTATAATATACTATATAAACTCTAAAAGAATTAAAAGATTAATCCTATAGAAAAGAGATAAAGTTTATTTATAATAGAAAAATATCAAAATAATATAACTAAGTAATAAATTAGATTATAAGAAATTTAAATTATTTCAAATCTTATAGAAAATCTCTCTAATTAATTACAAATTTATAATCTTTTATAAAAGATTATATCTAATTTTCTATATTTTGCTTCTTAAATTAGCACTAATAAATATAGAATTTATATATAATATTAATCTAGAATTAGATAAATAATAATATAAAATAGAATAAATATTAAATATATAAAAATAAAAAAGAGAATACTAATATCTTATAAAATAGAAAAACTATAATTATAGTGAAAACTTATAGGAAAAACTAGCTAATATTAGCAATAATTTGATTAAGAAATATTAGAAAAATATCACTTAAATAAATCTTCTTAAACTAGAATAATCTATAGAAAATAATCTAATACTAAGCTTCTTAATCCTAGTAATCAGAAAATTAAACTATTTAATCAAATCAAATTCCGAATTCTAACTAGGAATCTTTTTAGAAAGAGAATCCTTAGAAACCAAAACTTTAACCAGCTATTATTTCTCTGCAATATAATAATACTTTTTCTCAGCCTTTTCAGCCTTAATATGCTCCAACTTCTCTATATAAGTAATCCTATAGCGCAGAGTGCATTTCATTTTATCTGATTATATCTGCTTCTGCTAGCAAAAGCGAAGAAGCTTAGTTTCCTTTTGTTCGATCTTATCTTCTAATCTCCAGTATTAAGAAGCAATATTGCAAAGCTCCTTAGGAGAAGGATCTATTATATCACACTTAGAATAGCCTAGGCGGATATACTCGATATAGCAAGAAGACTTAGATAGAGAAGCTTTGTAGTTTTCAAAATTCTAGCTCTTATAATAAGAATATATAGGCATTTTGATAAAACTCTCCAAAATATAAGCAATAAGAAGATTATAATTCTGAGTATTTTTAGAGATTAGAGAAAAAGAAAAAGATTTTCGAATATAGGATTTATTGATACTAGGTGATATAATGAATTAGAAAGATATAACTATATATATAAATAACTTGCTAAGATATTTACAGAAGATTATTAAGAATAATAATTGATAGAAAAGAGATAATATTATAATCTATTTAATATATAGATTATAAGAAATAGCATAGCACTAAAGATATCTAGAATAGACTCTATAATATAGCAAGTTTAATATTTAGCTATAGAAAGCAAAATAGAAATATATAATCTAGAGTTAGAATTAATAGCACTAATATATTAATTATATTTATAGTTAATATATTCTAGAATTAACTATAAGAATTATAAATATAATTATAAATAGTTAGAATTAAAGAGCTAGATATATAAGAATATATTTATTACTATTAGATAGATTATTATATATAGCTCTTTAATTATCAATCTAAATATTTATTTGTTATATACTTAAATAGCTCCAAAGGCAGTGAATATTTGCATTCTTATCAGGATTTATATATTTCTGTATTCAAGGATTTACACTTTGATATCGCTCTTATTAGCACAAATCCAATCAGTATTTAGGAATCTCAGGATTACTGCAGTGCTCATTACACAGAAGTATTAATTACTCGACTAACGAGCTGTGATCTCCAACCACTACTTGCTTCTCTCTCAACATTATGAAAACAACTCACTTGGCCTACTTTTCGGGCAGGTTTCTCTCAAGAACATTTAGTCATATCACTAAAGCACGACAGCAAGTTAAAGCACCTTTCAGGGATATTTCCTTCGCTCTACATACTTGGCAGTTTCATACTAAGACTGATTCAATCTGCAGTTGTTCAAGATCACGTTATCTTGAACAAGGCAGCGTTGAATACGGATAACAATTCGTTCTTTGCTATAAGTCCGCGGACGACGTTGCTGGTTGCATTATCAGATCAAGAAGGAAGCTGAACAGGCACGCAGGCTGAGTTGGTGGAACCAACTCGCAATAATTCTTGAAACTCTTCATCTTGCTGCTGAACTTCGTAGAAACTTCCCAGTTCGCTCGACATGATGCACTTGATAGTTGAGCAACGGCCACACAACAGGACTCTGCGAAGGTTGGATGTTATCATCCATATTCTGCCATTAAGAGCTAGCCCCGTCAAAGAAAACATATCAATTGCATCACCGTATGATCTTCCCACCATATTACTTCCCAAATACATCTACCAACTGTTTATACATCAGCGGGCCCCCCAACAGATCATCACACCCCGCCCCAAAAACCTCTTCTTGGACCACTCGTGAGTGAGAAAAGCAAAGAGCGACGATGATCGAACGCGGGCGAACGAAGTTTTCGGCCTCAAAAGCCCGAATCTTTGTCGTCGCCGCCTTTCCGTCCATGACTGGCATGTACCAGTCCACGAGCACATGCGTGAAGGGCCGGGACGCGATGTCTACCCGGACATCAAAGGCTTCTTTTGCTACTAAGGACAAGTATGAGGTCCAACCGTCGCTGTCGGCTTCTTTCACATAGGTTCTTGAGCTCTGTGAAGTTGCAAGAGCCGTCTGGTAGAACTCGAAGGCCATGGGGCCGTTATGAGCCATGATATAGGGTAGACCCATCTTTTCCATAATCTTCCCAGGATGCGGCGGTTGATGAGATTGTCTTCAGCGATTAGCACGTAGGGAGTTGCTGCAGCATCGTCGCTGGCGTCTCGGGTGAGCATCTTCGGTGATGTAGTGGTAGCCTGCGAGAATAGTTTCGGTAAACTCTGCTGATCTAACAGGAGAGGAGCAGTGCCCTCGTGATGCATCAATCCGCCTTGAATCCTCATATCTAAACTTCGGCATGGTATTGCGAAAGAATATGTATACCTGCCTAATTTATTAACAGATTGGGTATCATTCGTCCGTTGGGCCATTACCCTCTCGGTGTGTTGCATCTCTTAAGTGATTTGCTTCCTGGGCTCGCATTATGACGGCCTACTCACATTTCTCAAATGCAGCACCCTGAGAGGTCAATATTGACTACGAAAGGAGTTAGTTGAAACAGCCCAAGTGTTGTATAGATAACAGAATTGGATGGTTGTGGGCATTTGGGCAGCCATGCATGATGACAGCATCCTCCGAAACAGCAACAGATCCCATCATGATGAGCTAAGTAAGGCAATTGTTTTATGATCACCGTACAGAAAGAGTCGGGGCTTGAACAGATCTACTAGCATGCAGCGAAACTTTTGAAGCTTAGCTCAGTGAAAATATCTGATCATTCTTGTTATATATTGAGATGGGGAAATATTTCTGTTGTTTGATAAATCCCTAATCGCTAAATTTGTTTGCATGACGCTTCAAAAGAGGAAAGTAGCCAAGTTGAAGGGTAGAACAGACTGATGGTTCAAAAGGGAAAAGAGAAGAATAGAGGAAAAAGAAAGGAGAAAATAGAAAGAAATTTTCATAACAAGACAAGACGCTGTGATCGTTCCACTCGTCATCAACTGTCGCTTATATGCTGTACTGCTCCCTGTTGTCTACACGAAATCATGACGAGAACCATCCATGAGTTCCGAGTAAAAAGGGAGGAAAAGAGGAGGGGAAAAAGAAAAAGAAGTCGTCGTCGCATGCTTATCCAACGCCAACACCGTGAAGCCAAGAACCATCATGTAACTGTCACCGTCGTCATTTCCTTGATCTTCTGGATGACGAGAACGAATCAGACCGCCCGACCATGGCCAAAGACCGCAAGGACAGTGTATCATCATGATCATCACTACTAGGCAGGCCCTGCCTCAGGCTGCGCAGACTGCTCAGCCCGGCCTTATCCATGCCAGGCCTAACCGCAGTGACATGCTCGAGGGTTCGGCTGCGAGAGAAAGCCTTGTTAGGGCGGCGGTCATCCGACGGTCGCGGCGAGTACACGGGCGACTGCACACTGCCAGCGTCCCAGTCGTCCTCCTCCCGCGTCGTGTCGCTGAAGAAGTCCTCCATGTCCTTCTCCATGGGCGTCTCGAGCGGCGTCTGCTCCTCCCCCTCCTGCTGTTTCTGCGCCTGTAGCAGCAGCTGCTTCGCGCTGCTGCCGCCCTCGGCATCTCCCTCGCCCTGCCGCCCGCCGGCCTGCTCGGGCCCGTGGTCCCCGTCAGTCGTCGACGGCGCCTTGACCAGCGCCACCGCGCTGTTCCCCCACCCTCGGACGCCTGCTGCGGCAGACTCGCTCTTCTTGCGCTGGCAATACGGGCCTAGGGCCTCTCGTAGCATCTGTCGCATAAACGCCTTGTTGACGTTCTTTCGAACGCGGTCAAAGTAGCGGGCGACATCGCCAATCACCATCACCTGGGCCTCATGATCTACCTCGACAATGTCTGTTGAGCGAGTGAAGAAAGTGATTAGTAACGATGTATGTATATGTTAATATGTAGGTCATTGAGTCATTGTCGCTATCATCACACTGAAGACACGAGCAATGAACGGGATGCGAAGTTCAAGAGAGGGGGGGGGGGGGGCAGGGCCCGTAGAAAGATGGATTCATTATTTACCGGCATAGTTGGCCCTCGAGTCATCCTTGACCCGATGCCGACCGCTGCGAAGGCTCAGGCCCACGGAGGAGTAAGGGAGCTGGGGCAGGTGCCTCGGCTGCTGGTGGTTGTTCGCCTGCGGCTCTGTCCCCGGCCCGTCGCGGTCGCGGTCCCTTTCGCCAGATGCGTAGATGTACCCCTGCTGGAGGTTATCGATGCCTGGCTTGGCGAAGTCACGTTTGCTTCCCACGGATATTGGCCTGTGAGGAGAAGGAGGGAGGGTTTTTCCGTTTAGCATGTGGACTTGACTCTTGCAAATATGAGAGAAGGAAGGGGAAAGAAAGGATGAGACGAGAGGAGACGAGAGAGGGTTGAGAATGAATTATACGTACACACACGCGCAGTAATGAGGAAAGCTGTCACTATGTCGCAGTACGATGAACCGCGAGTAGCCCAGGCATTTCCATTCCCACTCAAACTCTGGGCAATCAGCCCAAAGGAACTCGAATACCTGTTTGGTTTTTAAATTCTCAGCTAGGAGAGCCTTCTTTTTTCTTCTCTCACTTTTCATCTTTCTCTTCTTCCTCTCCTTCTTTGTCCAAGTTTCTCACTCACTCTCACTCTCTCTCAAGGGGAGAAAAAGAAAAAGACCACACATACGTCTCCTATCTGCAACTTTGAAGCCGGACCGATCTCATATCCTTTGCGAGCTGAGTGATTCGACGTCATTGTCAGCTGGTGCTAAGCGCGGCCTGAGGAGAGAACAGATGGTTTGGGCGCTGATCGACGCACCTAGAGGGTGCAGCTGGGAAGAGGAGGAAGCCTTTTCGCTTGCGTCGTCCCCGTAGCCCGAGTCGCTTCCCGTCAGAGTTCGAGAGAATTCGCCTTTTCCCATCCTTTGCAAGGCATCTCCTGAGGGCTTCTCCAAAAAGAAAGAACCCCTGTTAAAATGGAAAAGGAAAGAAGGAAGGAAAGGAAAAAAGAGGAGAAAGGAAGGGAAGGTTGGGCGCGTGGGTTAATGGGGATGGGGGATGACGGGAACAGAAAAGGAACCCACTCAAATGCCACGACGCCCGGGGTACGTTAGCACAACAATCATGAGAGGAGCCAGAAATGTGCCTCTTTGTGTGGCACAGAGAGAAAGAGAGACAAGAGATTCTGGAGCGGCCCAGGGATGCAGGGTGAGAGGAGAGGTGGGCTCCACTTGCGGGGAGGGGGAGCCACCAGGAGGACTATCGTCGCCCAGCTTCATCGAACTGGCGCCCAATGCGCGCGCCAGATAGGTACGCTGACAGGAATGAGAGACCTCATTTGACGGCCCGCCGGACGGTGCATGAGAGGATCTCCACCAAGAGACTAATCATGGACCCATGATCGATATTGCTTCGTGCAGGAAGAAGAAAGGAAGCTCTGCGCCCGAGGCCGGATGTTGCGCCCCGTTCCTCCACTTACTTCCCCCTTCCGCCCAAGGCACACAAAAAAAACCCGACCGCCTGGGCCGCCGGACAATCTTTCTGGGAATTGGGCTTCTGACAGTACATAGTACATGGTCGTAAGAGAGGGCTGCGAAGGAAAACAAAAGTGGGCCGTATCGACCACGTCAGAGTTCCCACACCGCTTCAGTGGGTGCCCTGACCTTGATTGCGTGACATGCCGAGCCCGGGGTTGGGTGATTGGGTTCGCAGGTGACAAGTGCTTTCTGTTGTGGAACGGTGCTCCGGAATTTGTGATTTAGGATTGCTTGTAGTTGCAGAATCCTGTGGGTATTTTTAGACAGCCATCGTGTCTGTCTGCTGATCGTTTGAAAGGGTAATAGCTGGTTCGACATCAATTTGTCATGTTACATTGTTACAGCCAGTATCTGCGTTTGATGTGGTTTTGTTGGGTGTTGAAATGCCCGTGTCGATGTCGAGGATGCCGATGTCTGAGTTGTCAGAATCCAACATCCCGAATGGCACATTGCCTACTTATCACAACCAAGAGTTATGGCTGGGAACGCTCATCGATCCCCATCGATATAATCTTGGATCGCCAGAGTCGGTGTGCGAGTCTTGTGATCCAGTCTGAAGAGCTGGGTAAATAACACCGCGTGCCCTTTCACCTTGGGCAGATTCAATATATAACTCCTCAGCCGTCAATCTAAGTATCCAATCTCGGCGGATGGTATCGCTAATGAAGGTAGTGCTCGTTGCAGCGCATCTTTTTATTTTCTTTTGCCAGAGTTTGTTAAAATCAAAAGTACATTTAGAACCACTTGTTTTAGATGCAATTTGGACCATCCCAACTCGAGATATTGTATATCGCGGCTATACTGACAACCACGCCAACATAAAAAGCAAAAAATGAATGGCCACCTGGGGGTTTCATCGAAACCTATGCCTGCGGGTGCTGATATAAGTCCCTGGTGTAGAACACCCTATTTAGAAGCAGGAGACACAAATCTCAGACCTAGCTAAAGCTACGCATAATATGCGTAATTTTCTATCATCTAGGTTAGGTACCTATTTCAGGAGAGAACATGATAACTGTGAAATATGAGTAGGGAAAAAAAGTGATGAGATCCCTGATTATGCTCTCATTACATACGTCTACTATGTAGATTGTTCTGGTCCTATAAGATGTACGTGGTTTCCACCGACCCCCCCAAAGTCCTACTCAGTATACTAGTCAAATCATGACGAACATCGATGCTCGACCTTCGTCACCAACAACGCTGATCTTCAGATGCATCGTAGATTCCACTGGACTCCAAGGTCGAAAATAGTGTCGTGCTCTTGTCGCCAATCGTAAAACTAATGACGATGGACGAAGCGAGACCAGATCGTTTCTCATAGTGATCCGGAAAGTATGCTCGGACCGGTTTCCAAACCTCTGGCTCTTCCTCTGCTATCGTTGTCCTGGGAGACGCTGTGCTGCCCCGACTCAAACAGGAAGAAGCGCTCGACGATTTCGGGGTAAGGCGGCCCAACGAAGACGATGCCGACGACGAGTCCGAGTCCGAAGAAACAACTCCGCTCGCGACCTCCAGCAGGGCGACAATATTCTGTCTCCCGCTATTCCTCGCCCAGTCCAGCGGCGTCAGGCCCGTCATCGAGTCCTTCGCATTCACATCGGCGCCGAAGCGGAGAAGGATCCTGACCACTTCCACGCTTCCCTGCGAAGCTGCGCTGTGCAGAGGCGTGACCTTGTTGAAATCGGCGCGCGAAGGGTCGGCACCAGCTCGGAGAAGGTCTCCCATGATGTCCAAGTGCTCCCGAATGGCCGCCGCGTGCAATGGGCTGCCACCAAATCGACTCCCTGGGGCGTTCAGATCCTGACACGTGCCTTGGCCGTCGTCTTCGTCGTTTTTGAGGAGGTGTTGGACGATGTCTCGTAAACCAAAGGAGGCTGCGTAGTAGAGAGGAGTGGCGTGTTTTGGGTAGAGATTCCATTTGAAATTGCTGTCTGTCCCCGTGTGTATGACTTGGATCCAGGACATGAAAGTGGCATGAGACTCGGGCAGAAACAATTGCAGGCCGAGGCTAGACAGATCACTGTCCCGTTTGGCCGATCGGAAGTGGTATGACCACGCATTGGCAGCGTGCTTGAGGAAGGGCAGCTTCCTGAGCCTCTCCATATACTCGTCGGCAGTATCGCATGGCCCACTTCTGAGCTCTTCGAAGAATAGATACGTCAGGCAGTCGGCAGCAAGTTCAGCATGGCCCTCAGCCGACGTCAGCGCGAAGTAGCCCACCCGCGAGTCTTGCCTGAGCGACGCAGACAGGAGATAATCACGGACCGAGAGGTGTGCCAGGCCAACGCGGCCATTTCCATCAGAGAAGATGCTGACGAGGCTGTTCCCAAGACTGAGAAGGTCCTCAAAGTCTCGAAGGCGACAGTCTTCATCCATCTCTGCGTAAGCTTGGATGGCAATGGCCTCTTGTAATTCTTCCTGGGTCAGATGCGTGGTGCAAAAGGAGAGCCAGGTCAACATCTTGCGCAGGAACTCGGCGTCTTCGCGGGCTACGTTGCACAGGATCTGTCGGTATGTGTCTTCCAGCCCGGCAGGGAGAGATGCCAGCGCTCTTTTGATCTGGCTAGGTGTTCGCACACGAGTCAGAGCATCAAGTTGACAGTGCGCCCATCGGAACCTAGATCAGTTTGAATGAGTTGGTTATGTTGAAAATTTGGGTGGAGATGTGGCATATATTGACTGCACTCACATGCCGTTGGACTTGGAGAGCAGGACATCTGAGACCAGATCGCGATACTTATCCTCGGACCATCGCTTCAACTTCATATCGGCGGCGAGGCGAGCCATGACATACTGGCGAATGTCATGATTCACATCAGCGACATGGTCTTCGAGGCATATTTTCGAGACCTTGAGGGACTCTATTCCCTCGTTGTCGACTTGCAAGTTGTTACGGCCCGTGACAATGACACTGGGTCTCCCCGGCCCGCTCGACAACAGAAGCAATAAACTGAACAATTCTGAGCCAAATGGGTGCTCATCCAGGCCATCGACAAAGACAAATAGTCTCGCCTTTTGTGCTGCGGCTTGGAGCCACCTCATCAGGGTTGTGGACCTTGGTCGAGACCAAAACGGAGGTTCGCTACATTTCTTGTACTCGGCAAGGATTTCGTCAGGGAAAGGACCGAGCTGTGCACGGATTTGCCCCAGCAATGAGCCAAGAACATTTTCTACGTTCTGGCAGTCCTGATTTTTGAAATCGCAATACATGATAGCGTAAGCTGTAGGAAGTGAAGCTCTGTCCTGTGTCCGAGGAGGCACCGTCTGGGTGATACTCTCGATAACGTGAGCACTTTAAGAGCCACACATTGTTAGCACTGGACCAAAGATATAGTGCATTTTATAAAGAAAGGTTGTAATGACGTACAGAAGGACAGTCTTGCCGGTGCCAGCTGTCATGATTTACAGTCAGTCTGAGATGCGAGGCAATATGCGTTGATGACATGTCAAGTTACTGACGTGGTCCACTGATCCAAAGGAAGTCATCACGTTGATGCAGCCAGTTTTGGTATTGGGCGGTCTCGAGAAGCCAGTGGCTTGTTCCATTTTGATGGATCTGCAAGGCTGCGTCATGGTTATACCAAGGCTTCAAGGGCGATAGCCATTCGACAACTATGCGTTCTTGCTCACCTGTCATGAACAAAGTGTCAGCTAATTACAGACACTTTTACCCTGGTTTGGTCTGAGATCTTAACTGGTACGCACTGAGATGTCTGCGAGTGAGCAGTTCTGTCATCCTCTCCAGTTGAGAATGTGTTCGGGAGGTTTCAACAGACAGTGAGACTGTCAGTTTCTCGATGTTGGCCAAGCTGAGCCTACAGCCATGATTTCTCTGGTCAATCGTTTGCACAAGATACACCGGCTGGTATTCCGAGCTGGAAGATGTTTGACTGGAGAGAAAGATCTTACATGTTTTGGGAGCTGATACACAAGGTAAGGGCATTTTTGCACCTCTCAATCTTGCTAAGTGACTTTTCCACATCGTCTTGGCTCATGGTCCATTTCACCGCTTGCGCCAGGCTCTTGAGTCTAGACGGGTTGGTGCTACTTATCTGATCTGACGAGAACACCCTCAATATCTTGTCAAGAGCACAGACTTCGGTCATGCAATCAGCAAGTGGTGCCTGTAGAGACGTGTAGAGACCAGTTTGGACCGGCACCATGTTATGGCGGTTCTGCTGGGCTTCGCTGGCAGCAACGGCGCCCTGTACTGCTTCCAGTAAGTTCCGAAGCGCCTTGATCTCCTGGATGAGCCTCGTCAAGGTCCATGGTGAGTTGCGCAGCTCAGCCTGGATGTTGTAGCAGAGAAGGAGGAGTCTGTTGGCAGTAGCTACGAAGGTAATGATGCCTGTTGATATGCTGAGTGGGTCCATACTGAGAGATGTGTAACAAGTAGTAGCACAGTAAGTTATGCGCCCTATGTTCTTCAACTCTTCACTTATGAAGCCTAAGTAAGTATGGAGTCGTCTTTCTGTGTGAACGGAAAAACCGACTTCGTCCCCACTCTCCTGATCACAGGCCTCCAATCTGCTTGTTGCCTGTTGTCACCACCTTGTCAGCCTGCATGCTGCACGTAAGCAAATCAACACCCAAAGTGGGGTGAAACAGGGTACGTAATCTTTCAAGCCTGTAGTACAGCATGGTAAAATTGTCGTTCAATGTTCGGAAGTTTCTCGCGCCTCTTGGTAGTTTAACCAATACATATAAAGAGTACAATCTCTTCGTCTCTAGAGGTACGCAAGTTTCTGACGAGAACCCTGGTTCACCATGACCACTGCAGTCATCATGCCCCTGAAGAAGATACGGCTCTCGAACCCCCCATTCCCTATCGGAGATTCCAACCTCAAAAATCTCCGTCGTGACCCCTTGTTCTGCTCTGCGTGCCTCAACTTGTCCCCAGGCTCAGTCCTGAGCTCTTATCCACGACAAGGCCTGTGGCAGCAATCGCACCCTGGGGACTGGGCCGAGAATGCCGCCATCGTGGGAGATATTGATGCGCCGCCCCCTTGGACCAACGCAGACTCGCGCAGTGATTATAATGGGTTCGTGGTGGCTGCTTCTCTCGACGATATCGTGGAGACGGCATCGGCAGGTTGCAGCTCTTGTGCCATCGTGGAGCGAGCCGTCAGGGAATTGGGGGCTGGGAAGTTCAACGGGATGTGTGTCCGGGTGTACATGCTTTTTCGCAAGGGAAATGCCCTCATGCTACGCCTCTGCCGGGTGAGTGACGCAGTTCCGGAGATGGAGACGGACTTTTTATTCGCTGGGATATTAGACGGGCCGTCTCTGTCTGATGTGAAGGAGGAGCTTGCTTTATATGAACTGTATACTCTTCCTGGTGAGTACCAAATAAATGAATGAAGTAAATGTTGCTCTTTAGTTTATTTCCACTAAACCAGAACTCAAGAAAGACCTTGTCCTTGGCCCACCATAGGCAGTCGCATGAGCCAATTCCTGCCTAGCCTCGAAGGATTCACAGATGCTGAAGGATACAGATGGCACGGTGGCACAGTCAACCACGTGAATCCACAGCCACTCTCAAACGAAGGTGTTCAAACAATTCAAAGCATGATGAATCACTGTTCCGGGGACCACGAATTCTGCAACAAGGCCGAGTCATTGCTCTCGACCGTCCGCAGGCTGCCCAAACGAGTTGTCGAGGTCGGCCCGGAAGACAACACCGGCATCCGCGTTTTCGAGCATGCATATGCTACCGAGACGATCAAGGAGCCATATGTGGCATTATCTCATTCTTGGGGTGGTACGAAGCATCCAGAACTGAGACACGACAACTTCCGTCAACGCCTTGAGAGCATCCCGTACGCCGATCTCCCACCTCTCTACAGAGATGCCATCACCCTCACCAGGCGGTTTGGTATCCGCTACATCTGGATCGACTCACTCTGCATCATCCAAGGAGATGATGCCGACTTTTTCGACCAAGGCGCCAAGATGGCCCTGATCTATGAAGGCGCACAGTTCGTTCTTGCGGCAGCGTCCTCGCCCGACGGGGACACGGCCCTGTTCACCACGCGGTCACCTTGTGTGGAGATCGCAGGAGAGACAGAGGCAGGGGAAGGTTTCACCATCTTCGCAAGAGAGGCATGCTCGCACCAGGTTCTCGGGGACGACAACATGCACGGGCGTACATACAGCAGTGTCAAAGATTGCTTGTACTCTTGGGACGTTGACGGCACCCAAGACCCGGAATTCCACAACCCGGTCTACGGGAACTATCCACTGCACTACCGCGCCTGGTGCTTGCAGGAGAGGATCCTTGGCTCGCGAGTGTTGCACTTTGCGAGACAAGAGCTGGTGCTGGAGTGTCTGACTTCTCTGACGTGCGAGTGCGGGTTCTTTGCCGAGCACCAGGGCGATCCCTTACTGGAAACTCGCCGCGCAGTCAAATCCGGGCGCAAAGAGTTCGGCAGGGCGCAATTAGAAAAAGACCCTATGGCATCCGCCGGACTGAAACACGATCGTTATAACCCGATAAGGCCGGTCCTGCCCCCTCCTCACCCACTCTCATATCAAACGGCCAGCATCGCGGAGCAGCAATCAAGCCGCCATCGCGAAATATGGCGGGACCTGGTGGTGCAGTACTCTCAGAAGAAGCTCTCGGACCCGGAAGACGGCCTGGCTGCGATCGCCGGTCTGGCAGAAAGATGGGAGGATCCTGCAACAACAGGTCGCTATTTGTCGGGCCTGTGGGAGAAGGACCTGCGTGTTGGTCTCCGTTGGTTGCCAGATACAAGGGAGCCTGAGGACGTACTAGCCAAAAAATTTAACGACAAAGAGGAGAGACGGAACAGAAAGATCGACAGGTACATCGCTCCAAGCTGGAGTTGGGCGAGTATCCAACGGGGAGTTGCCTGGAGGGACTCTACGGTTGACTTCGATGAAGACACGTGTTTCGTCTCGTTCGAGTTGGATCGTACGAATTGTGTGATCAAGGACAAAGACTTCAAGTACGGACCGGTATCAAATGGATACATATGTGTAACCGGAGAAATCATGAGCATCGATTTCTGGATGCAAGATGTGATCCTTGGCGGTGGCCATGGTGGCCAAGACAAGCTTGTTTTTTTGTGGAAAAACGGTGTCCAGTCCAGCCCAACTGCTGTGGACAGTCTCGCGCGACTCGAGGAACAACCCATCCTAAGCGGCAGGGTGACTGAAAAGGGGGCTCCATTGCGCAGGCTCTGGTGTCTGCGATTTTGCACCAAGCCTTTTCCAGCTTTCCAAGGCGTAGGCGTAGGAAGTGAAGGGGCTTTGCTATTAGTTGAGGCAAGAAAGGAGATCAGAGAGAGACAGCCAATGGAAGTTCGAGAACATGAGTGGGTGTTTGAGCGTGTCGGTTTCACATATGGATATATGACTGGGGCATGGGACCACGAGCAAGATTCAAAAAGGCTCACCATGTATCTGGTGTAGGCAAGAGCTTCAAGCATAGCACTTAGTCTACAGTCATTGGCATTCTCAAATCTGAAACACTATGCTTATTTGCTTGAAGACTACGTGAATTCTAAACATCAACCACATCCTACTATTTGAAGATGCTCAAGATCAGGCATCTTCAAAAATGAACACTATCGACCTTCAGCCGTCATGAAGGACTGCAGATCTTGATCTTTACTCCGTTTCCAGCTCGAACAGAAAGCACCTAGCACATCGAAAAGCCTCTGAGCTGTCTAGTAGCTGATCCGAACACCACAATCTGTGCCCAGGTTAGCTTCCATCCTCTCCTTGACATTTAGAACTTGAAGGTATGGCATGTGCTCACTAGTATGATGAATTACCAGGTGAGCAGCGTCATTTCCCATGAGGGCTTTCCTGTTCCAGTTGTCTGATCGTTCATCTTCAACTCAGGTGGCAGGAGAGATTGACTGTGGGTGGTAGAAGACCTCTGTCGGATCGTATTTCTTCTTGAGTTCCTTCAGTCGCTTCAGATTCTCCCCCCAGTACAGTTTCTCAGCCGTGCGGCGATCAAGTTCCGAGTCGACATAATTAATGTACATGCCCCAGTCGCCATCTTCCAACGTCTGGGTAGTGGCGTTGACCCAGCCCTTTATCAGGGAGATCCCCTCGGGCGGGTAGGATAGCTCGTTGTCGGCATAATGGTAAAGCTGAACCAGGAAGGCTTTGTCGCGGTGAGCGTAGGCTGAGGCCGAGTTGGGGATGGCAGAGATGGCAGACGTGGGTCCTCCATGCAGGTCGAACAGGATGAACCAACCGCCTGACCTGAAACCGATGGCTTGCGTGTGCCAGTAGTTCACAAAGTCCTTCAAGGACTCACCGGAGAGATCTTTCAAGATGAGACTTGTCGCATAGAAGTTTCCGTGCTCTTTGTATGGCTCAGAAATGGCAAGAGATTTGCCTTCGGCGTAGTACTCAAGGCCCTGAAGCCAGGTACCTGGGGTCGCGGTGAGCTCTCCTCCTGTCTTCTCCAGCAGTGGAGAGATAATCTTCGACAAGCCATTGGTGCTGCCGTAATAAATGCCTTCGAAGTTTTGGCCTCCGGAAACAAATGCGCCCACTAATGAGGTTGTACCCAGTCAGCCATTTTCTTTATCGACGTAGAAATTGTTGTCAAAGACGAAGTGGGACCAAAGCCTCCCATAAGTGGCGGAAAAAGCTTCTCCTTCTGCTAGAAAGGCGGAACAGGACTGGTAAATACGTACGTCGCATGTTCAGCTCGGGCGGAGTCGTACGAGAGAAGTCGACAAGTGCCTGGAGGCCATCGATCTTCTCTTCTTTGGTCTTCCACTTCAGTGATACCTTGAATGGTACTGAAACGGATGGCACTGGGAATGTATTAAGTGTGTAGGATACAACAATGCCGAAATTCGAGCCAGCACCTCGAAGCGCCCAGAAAAGGTCAGGATTCTCCACATCGGAGCAGTAGACCTGGGTACCATCTGCGAGAACAACGCTGGCGCCGATCATCCAGTCCAACGCGAGACCTTTGTTGTGCGAAGCCCAGCCATATCCACCATGCAGGATGTGGCCAGAGATGCCCACGCCTGGGCAGCTGCCGTGGGAGATTGCGCGGCCGCCTTGTTTGTAGAGCTCGCTGGCGACGTGGCCCAGTCGAGCGCCAGCCCCGACGGTCGCGATGTGGGTGACAGGGTCGACGGTGACGTTGTTGATGGCCGTCAGATCAACGACCAGATGACCGTCTTCCCCGCCGTGCCCCAAAGACGCGTAGCTATGACCGCCGCAACGGGCATTGACCTTCAGGCTAGCAGCAACACCACTCATGACGGCATCGCGAACGTGCTGGTCTGTTTCTGCAGGGACAATCAGGATCGGCGTGGATGGCACACGGAGATTGTAGGCAGTGGCATTATCTGTCCACTGGCTGCTGTTGGCATCGAGGAAGGGCACAGAGAAGCTCTTCAGGGACTGAATTGCAATCTCCTTCTTGGAATCGGCTTTGGCAGTTGTGCAGCCATGAAATGACGCCTGGGGGTTGACATCGAGCAGCTTCATGGTCGATTGAGGGGTGTGTGTATGCTTCAACAGCAGTATACAGCAGAAGTGGAGTATCATCGAGAGATGGGTGGGAAGGCTGTGGGTCAATGGGTTGGAGAATTCGCAGATATTTGTTGGGAAAGTCAGGGTGGGCAGGAAAGTTTGGGTTCAAGAAATAAATCAGAAAAAAGGCGCTGGATGTTTGTGGCAGTCACGTCTTGGGTTCATAACATGCAACTGTCATTCACTCTGATTCACACCAGCCAAGTATATGAGAGCCATGTAGCATGTATTGAAGTGACTGCACCAAGAAATGCTTGTGTTTTCAAGTTTGGTCTTTGAAAGCCCAGCACTGACAGGGACTTCTTGTGTCTTGGTGGCCATACCCCAGAATTTAATAAGATACATCAGTTAGATGCACAAACACGCAGTTTTGTGATCTTTTACTTCCAATCTGGATAGTTGAACTGGGGGAGGAGATGCTCCAGACAGCAGGGGCAGCCTGAGCTTACCCACTGAGGATATACAGATATGAACAACTCTGTGGTGATCATCTCGAGCTGATTCATTTTCTCCTGGATCTCAGCAGATGCTGTGTGATCCAGGCCCAGCTAAAAGGAGACATCAGCTTGGAAACTATGACCAGCTCATACACAAGAGTGCGGGTAAGTACAATTTGTGACAATCAGTCTTCTGTGGAAGAAATCTCGAGTGAAAGATGATGCTGTCGCCAGTCTCCCAGAACTGGCTGCACCTATATCCTCCTCCACAGATGTAATACACATTCGACATAATGTATCTTCCATTTCGACGCTATATACAAGGAAAAGTTGTCTCAGGACTGGAGAAATAAAAACTGCACAAATGCAGCATCCAAAACTCGAGATTAGAATAAGGATGACTCGAAGAATCTAGCGAATATTGAAATTCCGCATGCCACTTAGCTTCTCCCAAACACCAGCCCTCTTTACACTGCCCAGACCAAGCCGGTTCTCACTCCCCTCCGTTTCTCCACCCCCCGGGAGATGACCAAAACGCCGAGCAGAATAATGTTAATCATAAAACATACGAGTATTACAAGACCCCCGATGATCAGAGCACAGAATTTTTCTCATGTAGCCTCAACAACCATTGCGTCCCCATCCCCGTCGCCACCCTCGTCCTCCTCCTCCTCGACCGTGAGGTCCAGGACGCGGGAGTACTGCACCGTAAGACGCTGCAGCTCCCTGAATTTACCTGGTGGCACAGAGTCGTTAGCATTGTCCGGCGTGGGCACTTCACCAACTGAAAGACAAAAAGAGATTGGACTTACCCAGGATCATGACCACTCCCTTAAGCAACTCCCTCCGGTCCCAGCCACAGATCTCCTCGCCCTTGGCGAACCATCCGAATGGCTTCCCTTCAACATCTTCGGCTTTCTTCTCGCCATCCTCCTTATCTTGCAGTATACCGCCCAAGAGCCCGTTCAAGAGCTCCTCAACCTTGCCCCTGAGCCCCTCGGCACCAATACGCTTGGCGTACATTAACAGATACAACCTGAACTCCTCCCTGGCCCCGAGTACCATCGCGCCCGCCATGCGGTTCTCCAGGTGCGCGATTGACACGGAGCTCTCAAAGGACTCGAAACCCTCTTTGGACAGAAGGGTCTTGATGAGACGTTGCAGGGCGTAGGCGCGGCCCTTGAGCAGGAACTCGGTTGTTGTGTGACGCTCCAGGTAGGGAATGATGCCCGCCGATACGTCCACGCTGTCGTCCTTCTTGGCGTCTTTGGGTTTCGTGACGGGGCCTACGGCCGTGGACTGAAGGGCGCTGACGGACGAGTCGTTGCTGTTCCAGTATTGACTGCCCACTGCGAACCAGGACTCGGACAGCCGCTGCCAGGTGTACATTTCCCGCGCATAGTAGTATCCGTCGCCGTTGGACAGTGTGACCACGATGTGACCTGTCGAGTTGAGGTGTGCAGAAGTAACGCCCGGACCGGGCGTGGCGGAGTGTGGGTTGAGAGAGGTGATGGCGAGATCGATGATGGGGCCGAGGGAAACGGGAGGGTGTGGCGAGGTCATGGATCGAATGTTCCAGACATAGGCGAGGCCGCAGGCTGTTATGCATAGCAGCCAGTGGTTTCGACACTCGAGGATGACCGGTTGTGACTCCAGAATCATCGTGTTGACGATTCTCCGACCCGCTGGCGTCCACACGTATAGGCTGCCGTCCTCGCAGGCTGCCGACCAGAAATGCTTGTTGCCAGTGACCAATATCACCGCCCGTGGTAAGAAGTCCTCCCATAACAGTGTCCCTCTCTTTGAGCAGGTAATGTGTGAAGGATCCTTGGTCTGAACAGGGTTCTTGGCCTCAAAGATGATGTTCTCAGGTACCTTGGACGCTTCCTCCGCGGTGCTCTGTCCCTGCAACACGCCGCGCTCTAGGGGCCTCAGGATATGCGATCTGACCTTGGGCACTGCCAGCCTGACTTGAGATATGGTCAAAGCCGAGCTCATGACCGCTGGCCGCAAGAACTCTGGTGTTGGGACTACCCCATGTACAGGAGGCTGAAGTGTAGCCGGTTCCAGACCGTCCACGCCATTGGTCATGACTGGTGTAGGCAGACCCAAGGCAGGTCGTTTTGGTGCGGGCTCGTCCTCGTCTTCGCCATCGATAGCGGCGGCCTTGCGTTTGTTCCCGAGCAGCATGGACGCGATGCCTCCCTGAGGCAGTCCATCGAAAGGCTTGTTCAGGTCGAGTATCGCCTGCGGCGTGTCATCCCGGGCGGTGACTGTTTTCGATCCTATGAGTTGTGTCTGTGGTAATGACGAGGTGCCGGTTCCAGAAGACGATATCAGGAGAGGCGCGACCCGCTTCTTTCCATCCTTCGTGATGGTGACCCTGGATTTGAGCTCCTTGATCCTCTCCGCTGTCTTGTCGGCATTTTCCTCCTTGTCCTTGTCCTTGTCCTTTTCCTTTGAGCTTTCGCCATTCTTCTCGGCAGTTCCATTCGTGCTTGTGCCATTTGTTGTAGCAGCTGCCGTCTCCCGGGCTGGAACAGGCTGAAAGTCACCCATCAGCGCACCCATTCTTGACTCGGCCCCTCGAAGTTCGCCAGCTTTGCTCTGATTCTCCAGGGCCAGCCCATCCACATCTTCAGCAACACCCATGCCCTTGCGACCGCCTCCGTACTTCTGCAGAGCCTTGTCGTTCTCTTCCGCCGTGGCCACATATCCCAGGTCGTTGCTTTGGAAGATGGCACAGAGGATACTTCCATCCAGGCTGCAAGCAAACAGGGTCTGGCCGTCGGGGGTCCAGGAGAGGTCGGAGATCGACTTTGATGCGATGTCCTGCAGGATAACCAATGGTCGCGAGGTGTTGGTGTTCCAGATGCTCAATGTCCTATCTTGGCCTGCTGAAGCGATGACCGTGACAAGATTACCAGCCCCTTGCGCATCCGCGCCGCCCTTCTCGGCGGGCGGCCGCGTGTAGAAGAGACGGGGCGAGAACATGCAAACCTCGGTCGGTGCTTCGTGCCCGATCAGGTTGATCTCGCTGTCCCATCTCGTCCGCTCGATGATGGCGACGGAGCTCACAGGACCGTTCACCGCGTTCGCAGCCGCAATGTGATTGCCGTCTGGTGACCAGGAACATCGTCTGAAGTACGTCGTCAAGGGAGAGCTCTTGAACGGTGCCGAGATTGTCGTCTCCAGGACAAAATTATTAACCATGTCATGCTGAGTGGCGTTGGGGCCCGGTGACGTAAAGCGGAAGATCTTGATGGTGCGGTCGTCGCTCGCCGTAGCGAAGTACTTGTTGGCCGGGTCGAACGTGATACCCTTGACGTGACTCTGGTGCACCGCGAGCGTCTTGAGCTTCTCGAACGTGTGCCCCGACCAGACCACCACCTTCGAGTCCAGCCCCACGGACACCAGCAGCGAGTTGTCGTTTGACCAGGCCAGGTCTTGCACGTCGTTGTCGTGGCCCACAAGGCGCTTGTAGGTCTTCCAGTTCTCGACAGGCGGGGGTTCGTTGGTACCTGTTCACCCCCAAAAGTCAGCTCTTGCGGCAGCCATGCAGCCGTGCTCCCAGGGTGTGAGTGAGTGAGTGTGTGTGTGTGTGTGTGTGTGTGTGTGTGTGTGCCTACCGAACGTGGCAGCTTGCGACGGAGGACTGCTGTCGAGATGGTATATGCATATGATCTTGTCGTCTGCACCGGATGCAAGGTATCGGCCGTTGGGAGAGAATCGCACCGAGTGGATGGTGCCGAGATGATGGCTCATATGGCAGAGCTGGCGCGGTTTCGTGTAGGACTTGTCGTTGGAATTGTAGATTGATTCGGTCGACCAGACTCGGACGTGCCCATCTAGACTGCCCCGTCAGATTGTGTTTCCAGCTCGAGAAGAGGGTGGGAAGAGGTGATTTGGGAGAGAGAGAGAGGGGGGGGGGGGAGTGCATACCACCGCCAGCAGTTGCCAGCCTCGAGCCATCGGGCGAGACATGGCAGCTGTAGACCTCGAAATCTTTCTGCTCGCCTGTCGCATTACGCCAAACATCAGCAATGCCGTCTACAGTCAGTCCTACAGGTTCTCAGGGTTGATTCCTACCGCTATGGCTCAGCCAGGAAGGTTTGATGAGTTGCATGATGTCGTATGCGATGAGGCAGCAGGACCATCATCGATTGCGGCTGGAGAGAGGGGCCAGAGGGGGAATGGAATAACTGCACTGTCAAGTTCGGGAAGTGGTTGTCGCGGCTTGTCAACCGCGCCGCGCTTGGATCGCGACTCTCTTACTTAACAAAAGTTCCAGGGCGGCACTGAGGCGCTGCCTGCCCGCCCCCCCCCCCCTTGCCTAGTAAGACAGGCCCCGTTTTCAGCTACAGTACTAAGATCGCTTGAGGGGGCGAGGGGCCAATTGGCCAGCCCGGGACAAGCTATCCCCGTCATCTTACCAGCGCAGTGTATGCTTTGTGACCTGCATCTGGTTGACACAACATAAAAATATGTAGCATCGGGTCAATCTAGGGGTATTCACAGGTATAATGTAGGTTTTTTTTTTTTTTTTTTGAAGACAAACATCATCTTCGGAGGAGGGGCAGACTGTTGTAAGCCAGTGGATCTGAGGCTGAAGGCAGGGCCAGCGGCCGTGCTATGTACATAAAACGCAATGAATCACGCATCTCCCAAGTCATATGTTAATAATGCCCAAATTCCGTTGAACCACTATAATCCTGCCATCAAGGAATCCCATACACGACCGTATACGATGTATTGTTCAGACCCGAGAAACGACCCGCAAGAATCCTATCCAGACGACCCAGACCCTTCCTGAACGAACCAAGATACCAGACAGACCCTGCGAACTCAGACCCAAAATAAATACCAGAATGAAAGACACGTTTCTTCCAAGACAGAGCCAAAGAGCAGAACGCTGTACACACAAAAAGTACAAGTTCGGTGGATGGCATGCAGACACGGAACGGGGGCCCTTCCCCCGCAAGACTTTCAAGCCTGAGGCATTCTCTCACTCGGCAGCCGCAGCCTTCTTGGCCTTGGGTTTCTTCTGCCATGGCCTGTTAGCAAAGTGCCGTGCACCGAGGAACAGCCTCGGGCAGTGCTTACCGCGGTGACCTTCTTCACCTTGGCCTCGACCTTCTTGACGACAGCCTTGGCCTGGGTTGCGCATGTCGGTCAACAGCTCACGCATCACGGGGGACCTCTTGTAGTATCTGCCCAGAGACGGCACACAACGCGCAGCGCAGTGTGGCGCTCAAGGAATCTTTTGTTCCCAGCACCATCCGCCCTTGCCGCGCCTGGGGCCTGAACTGGGACAGCAGCGTACCTTCTTAGCGACGCCGTTGCTCTTGACAGGACCTTTCTTCTTCGTGACGCCAGCGGGCTTCGCCCCCTCCTTCTTGGTCGTCGTCTGAGCTTTGGGCTTGCGGCTGATGGCTGGCGCGGTGTCGACGGTTGGGAAGACGCGCGGCTTGGAGTTGCCGGTCGCGGATCGGGTACCCTCCCGCGCCATTGTTCCTGGTATAGAAGGGAGAACTTGATACGGACACTCCATCAGCGACTGGCATTTTACTCAAGCAGCATTAAATAAATAAAAAAATACAAAGAAGCAGAAGCGCTTCAGATCTTCGTATATGCGACAATCTGGTCATGTTGTCGACACAAGCGTAACCTTGCTGGATGATGTGACTGGGAATGCGACCAGAGGAAGAGACCATTGTCACCAAGGAAGGTCGCGTGTCTATCTGAGACGTGCTAATAGGGAAGCTTACCTGGAGATAAAGTCGGGTAAAATCACGAAAGAAAATGAATTGCTTGGAAAACTGAATGATTCGCGACAGAGAGCGCAAGCTTCGCGATGGACAATACTGGTGATGTGACTGAGGAGAGAAGGGAGAAGGGAGAAGTTGGGAAGAGAGGAAGGGGGGGGGAGGTACGAGAAGGCGGGGCGGGTGGAAGGGAGGAGTCGCGATGCGAAACAAGAAAAACAAAGTCCAAATTGGGAAGCGCAGCGGCAGGCTGGCAGGCTGGCAGGCTGGCAGGACAGTACCGGAACCAGTCAGATCTCAACAAGACCTTCTGTCCAAACAGGCGAGATCAGTCAAGGGGAGGGAGGGCCGGGGGGGAAGGAGGGGGGGGATGGTCACAACATGAGAAAGACCCGAGAGAGGAGTAGTAGCAGTTGCTGCAGAGTAGACGCCCTAGCAACCGCTGCTCACCCACCCACACCTCATATCCCATATCTCGTCTAGTTGGTGTATCTTTGCTTTTCCCTTTCCCCCGCCACCCACCTCCCCCCCCTCCAAACCCCCCAGTCATGAGTATTTCGTTTTCGTTTCTCCTTTCTTTTCCTTGTTAGGCCAAGGATCCTATCCTGTCCAGTGCATTGGCTTAAAGCACACCTTACCAGTCTCGCGAAACTGGACTGATCAGAGAGTTTTGTCGCCTGCGTCTCCGTCTCGACTAGATTGGAGGAGGGGGGGGGGGGCAACGCCCTTGCCGAACCTCATGCACGGCTCTCACAGCCTTTTTACGGTAGCGCGCTGCCCTGCATGACGTGGCTGTTTGTCCACCGAGAATCTTTCCCTAGGACGATCATGGCACGAAAGACAGGCTTCCTTTTTTTTTTTTTTTTTTTTTTTTTTTTTTTTTTTCTCACACTGTTATTATATTTTATTTGGAGAGAATGAGTATTCAGTAAACGGTTAAACTTGACCATTGCCCTGCCAAGTTATTACTTGTACATAATTGATTTAGGGCCCTCCTTCGCCACGTGGGCGCTTAGGCTGGTTTGCTAAGACCGGCGAGACACAGTGGGAAAACCCCCCAACCCGCTGGTCTGGAACACCGCTGCCAACTACTTTTAGGCTTGCCACTGACTACTACTGGGTCCTGCGCCAAACAAGCTCCTTGCCCCCTTTGCGCCCCCCCCCCCCCACAAGCTGTCCGCGCCTAACGGCTGAGGCTATTCAGACTACCCACAGGAGACGGATAGGACCGTGGCTGGAACAGCTCAGAACTCAAAAAAGCTGCCCTGTGCAGCTGACGTGAGACTAGCCTTCTTTATCTTTCGCAACCAAGCCTTGAGAAGATCCTAGTCCCGCCCTTCTCTCGATCCACCGGCAGAGGCTGTCAAGGAAATAATTAGGTAACCTTTTAAAGATTTATACCAAGTGAGACGGATGAATATAATCCTTCCTCCTCGGAACGGGTCTCCCGCCAAGCTCTCATGATCCATATATATATATATATATATGTATATATATATACATTGTCAAGGCAGCTACGAAAACCCCCTTGCTGTGTATCTTCGTTCATCCAGCACTGCGCCTCCTCTTATTCTCATTATATATGACACCCTTCCCCCCCCGCCCCCCTCTTAATTTCCTGAACACCGTTCATGATGTTGAGTCTCGACCCTCCTACAAGAGAACAGTAACCAAGACCCCTCAAGTCTGTATCGCAAGGAGCAACAAAGAGAGAGCCATTGATTTCATGAACTGAATCATGTTCCACCGCCCTTTCCCCTTCTTAACCCCTTCTGACGACCGCAAAGACTTCTTCTCCTCCTCCTCCTCCTCCTCCACCACCCGCCCATGAAAAAGAAGAAAGGAAGGAAAGAAAAAAGGAGACCGATCAATCGTAAGTGGGCCTATCTTTCTTGAGCCCCCCTTCCCCCCAAGGGGTGGTGCCTAAACCTCTGTCATGTCAAACAAAGAGATAAGGATTCGGTGTGACAATGACGATCTCGTACTACAGCACAAGCGCGGCTCGGATAAAGAGCTGGGGCTTGGGCGTTACACCGTTGGCGGGCGAAGTGAGCACTAAGCAGTGAGACACACAAAAGGCCGCCGCCATGCCGCATCTCGCTTCCATCTTTTTTTTAATGGGTATTTTTTTTTTATTTTTTTTTTATTTTTTTATTTTTTTAGAGATTAGTCTTTTGTACAAAAAGAACTATGAAATCTTCCCTAAATTGCTAAGGGTTCCCTTTTTGACCCTGTAGAGCGTAGCAGAACACCCCAAAAAGAAGCAGCCATCCGCCGGGTGTCATTTCGATCACCATATTCCATAATTTCTTCTATTACCCCGCGCCCCGATCCCTTAAAACAACAAACCCCTCTCTCCTTTGTGTGTTGTTGTGTCACGTTTCCTTTCTAACAAACCCAGCCATACACCCCTCGCTCTCCCAAACACGAACACTCCCACTCTATACCCCCCTTCCCCCCCCCCGCCGCCCCTCCTACACCGTAACACACACACCAACCCAAAC
>JACWRQ010000066.1:13586-44051 GCA_014849955.1 Cryphonectria carpinicola | reverse complement strand
AAAAAAAAAAAATAAAAGAAACAAAAAAAAAAAAAAAAAAAAAAAAAAAAAAAACCAACTTTGGAGCATCTTGAGCCTCTAAAGAGCTCATCATAATGTCTGAGCAACAAGTATCAGCGCTCCTCCAGGCCCGCTACGGGATCACTCCCCCAGCGCCCTCATCCTCCTCCTCCTCTACCACTTCCTTGCCCCCGAACCCCACCTTAGCGACTGTCCTCGCCCACCGCTCCGTCCGCAAGTTCCTACCTTCCAAACCCCTCCCAGAGAACACGCTCGACCTCCTGGTGGCCGCGGCCCAGTCGGCGCCCAGCAGCTGCAACCTGCAGACCTGGTCCGTCGTCGCCCTGACCGATCCATCCGTCAAGGACCGCGCCGCGCGGCTGTCGGGGGATCAGGACTTCATACGGGACGCGCCGCTGTTCCTGGTGTTCTGCTCTGACCTGCAACGTCTCACTGCCGTGAGCCGTCTCCGTGGGACTGCAGGCGCCGGCCTCGAGTATACGGACTCATTCCTTATGGTAAGACGTTTGGATATATATATATATATATATACATCTCTGTCTATGCTTGATACGTATCCTGTTCTCCTAGTCTACCACTCTCAAAACCCTGGGGGGTTTTCCTTTCTTTCTTTCTTTTATATCTTAACCTTCAAATTGGCCAATCTGAGACCGCTTCCCCTTAACATCACATCCTATGCTGGAGAGGGCAGACAAAGCTAACCAAACCCCTTCTCGCAATACTCCAGGCGTCCATGGACGCCACCCTGGCATCGCAGAACGTAACCATCGCAGCCGAAGCCCTGGGCCTAGGCGCCTGCCATGTCGGCGGCGTGCGTAACCAGCCGCGCGAGATGGCCGAACTGCTGGGCCTACCTCACCGGGTCATCGCACTCGTAGGGCTGTCTATAGGGTGGCCCGACCCTGGGAGCCCGGCACAGATCAAGCCCAGGCTCGGCGCCGACGAGGTCTTGCACAGGGAGAGGTGGGCCGGCCCTGATGGTGTTCATGACGATGACAACGGGTCGGCGCAGGTGGCGAGGTTCAGCAAGTACGACGGCGTCCTAGCCACGTTCAATGCTGGAGAGAAGAGAGAGGGGATCCCGACCTGGACGGAGAGGTCTGCGAAGAGGATGGAGGGGCTGGCTACTCTGAATGGACGACATGTTTGGAGTGAAGTGCTGAAGGAGAGAGGGTTTGATATGAAATAATGAAGAAATGACTCTGTATGGATGTTGGTGGATTCAAAATGTTTTATGATTTATCTACCTCGTTCATCGGAGTGGAAAGGAAGTCTGGAACAAGATTGGCCCGCACAGCAGACAACCTTTCTGGACGTGGCCTCCTCATTTGCAATTGAGTTTGATACAGATGCCAAGACACGGAAGACTTCAAGTCCTCTGAAATTCGGTACACATGAGGTCTTTTTATTTTATTTTTATTTCTTTACTTCGTTTTCAAATTCTTGGATCCAAGATACACAAAGTTTGAGGACTTGGTATATCGACAGGGTTAGGGTACCCTAGCTAATCCTAGCCGCGCCTTAGCCGCCGCTATCGCTACCGCACCCCAAAAATTGACCCCAAGGTCCCCCCGTCTGCTTTGATCGCGCGTCACCCTCCCTCACTGCCCACGCTCCTCGACAAACCCCTCCCCCTTCCAGCAGCAGCAGTCATGGCCAAGAAAAGTACGCTTTCCCCCTCAAACTCCTTTCGTGACACACAAGTACCGATGTCTCCAGGCACGCACGCTGACCCCAGATTTCTGCAGCCAAATCTCGCATCGTCTCGGTGCGCCTCATCTCCATGGCCATGACGGGCTTTTTCTACCAGTTCCGGCGCCCACGCACCTCGCCGCCAATGAGCATGCTCAAATACGATCCCGTCGGTATGTCCATTGCGAATCGAGATCCTCCTCCCTCCAACGCCCTCATACCTTGAGCTCTGCGCGGCCGTCCCTGCCTGAGGTACAGAGGAAAAGGATGCTGGGACGGACGAAACAGGGCCGCCCCGTGGCTACATCGTACATTGAGGAAGGAGAGAGAAAGAAATGGTTATGGGGTATGGTTGCTGACTCTCAAGCTGGAACACAGTACGCAGAAAAGTGCTCTTCCTAGAAGCGAAACGACGAGGTAACAAATAATCTCGACATGCAATAATGCGACCACATCAGATCGGCCCACGGGCACGGTATTCCATTGCAGGCAATTGCGCGGAGAAATTGCACTGCGGGCAGAGGCGTTCGATCCTCTTCGAAATTGGAACCTACAGAGTTACGACCAAGCCGCTACGAGGCCCGAAGAATAAGATGGTGGATACAGTGAATACAGGAGCTTTGCTCCCGTATTTGGATGGTCACAAGGGGGGCACAACAGACCCGGTCAAGTCCGCCATATTCAGTGGCAGGAGGAGCCATTGAAATTGTTATATGACGGCGATTGTTGATTCTCTAGGCCTGGGGCGAGATCAACAAGATATAGACACCGCATTGGGACTCACCTCGTTGATTTAGAAGTTTCATGAGCGAAAATTGTGGTTGATTATAAGCTACATACCAAAACAAATCTCAGCTACTTGGTGACACACCGTCGAATTACAGCAATATTTGCGCAATCTCGAATCGACTGGCTCAAAGTAGACAGGCTCAAAAAGGAAAGAAAAAATATGCCGCGCTCGCAATTGAGGTTGACCCTCCTTGACCGATCCACCTCGTGTGTCGTCGGGAAACCTGGAGTCGACAGTGTTCTTTTCCTTCCCCCTCAAGATTTGTATGAGCGTGGCAGTGTTCCTTGCAATCTTGCCGCATTTCTAAGACCTGAGGGGGCCAATTTGGGGCCAATGTTGAAGCTTTGTGTGTCAAGAAACGATATTCCAGCCCTCCAACACGCACCATATATGCTTGGCTCCAAGCCTGTACGTCCTAAGATAAATTGTTCAGTCTTGAGAAGCCCCAGCTCCATGCGACGAGTGTCGCTGCTGACAGAACATAGGGAATTCTGCGCGCCGTCCAGTAAATGTACATTGCGACTGCTCAAAGGTGCCCGGCACTGCCTTTGCTCTCATCAGCAGTGTCCGTGTCTGTGTGGCCTTGGCACACGTCTTGCGAGATATGCGATGCCTGGGTCGAAGGGTCTCGCAGATCCTCGATGACAGCAAGGCTGTGGGCAGCCTTGTGTGGTGCATGGACGGCTCGACGGGCCTCTGATGCTTGAACACACTCCACGGAAGACGAATACACCGTCAAGAGAGCTGGGCCGACGGACTGTAAGGTGGGTTTCGCCCTCTTCCTTGGTGTCTCTGTTTCCTGGCTGGATGGTTCTGAGTTGGACAATCCACTGCGCTTTCTGGTCTCCATGGCCACGGTCGGACGCATACCGCTATGCTCTGCCACGCTCGTGAGATTCATCCTGACATCTGAGAGTGATCCTCTGCTCAACGCACCTACTAGATGCGGGGCGCTAGGCTTGCTTCCAGCAACGAACCTATTGTAGGGCCCGCGATGGAAGGTGCTTTTGCGGCTTGTCGTGGCTGCATCCGAAGTCTTATCCGGTGTGCCGTCTTGTAGGCCCTTGTGCTCGCCGCGAGCATAGCCCACATGGCCGAGAGCCTCCAGAGATTGCTTGTCCTCAAAAGCTAGCTGCTGACTGGGAGGTACAATAGGCTTCATGATGGATCTTCGCGGTTCTACAATTCTTCGGCGTTCTTGTTCCGTTTGGACCGAAGGCGGCTCGGGTGAAGGCGCTTCGCTCGATGGGCTCCTGATAGTAACCCGCCGAATACCCACCAGATTGTCAAGGAAGAATTTTGATCGGACAACCTGATCGTCCATCACCGGAAGGCTTGATCGTCCTTGTGTCAGACAATACTGTACAACTGCCTTCTGCAAAAGCTGTAATTGTATGAGTGGCTTGAATCTCGGATCAATATGATCGAAAGCTCGGTCCTTGGTCTTCGAGAGCTCAGATGCCATCTGCTGGATGGCTGTGCAGTTCTGTGTCCACTGCTTCAGATTCCGGAGTACTGCCTTTGCAGCTGTGTCGTAAGCCTTAGCATTGTCTGCTAAGTTCGTGAACCTCTGATCAGCCATGGTCAGCTGAGCCTGGAGTTTCAGTTGCTGCTGTCTGGCAACATCCTTTTCCTTTTCCTTGTGGATGGTCTCCTGTCTGATTCTGGTCGCTTCCTGTCGTGCTGTTTGAAGCTCCGCTTCCAAGTCGGCGATCTTTTTGGAGCTCTTCGTACCCCCCTCGTTCAATTCCTCAATCTTTTGCTTCGTAGCATTGATCTCAAGTTTCAGGACCCTTTGCTCCTCCAGAGCCTGACCGAGCTGTTTCTCTAGGTCTGCCTTGAGTTGATCCATGCGGATCATTTCTTCGCGCTGCGCAGCTTCAACGGCCTGTACCTGCGCGTCTTTGGACTCCGTGGCTTGCTGCTCCAGAAGGCTGCGCAGCTGCTCGGCCTCCTTCTCATGCTTCTTGCCGTTCGCGAGGATGGTAGCCTGATCCTCCTCAACCTGGCATTGGAGCTCGGACACCCGACGAGCTTTGGCCGCAGCTTCATCCTCCAGTTGATTGCACTTCTCGCGGAGCAGATTCGTATTTTCGGATTGCTGTAAGCTTGCGGCCTGAGCACGTTCTAAGTCATCGATCTCGCTTCGGAGTTGAATAATGAGATCTTCATGTTCCCTTGCATTCGCTTCACATTCAAGAAGCAGCCGCGACTGGCTGGCGCAGTCGTTCTCCCTCTCGCGTACTTCCACCTCCAGAGCCTTGATTCGCTGCTGCACATCTTCATCCTGCCTCTGCAGGGCGTACTGCTCAATTGCGTGTTGACGCTCATCAATAGCCTCCCATAGGTCGCCAACGTACTCGTCCAACCCAGAGCACATCGAGGACATGGTCTCTTTAGTTTCGAGTTGCGATGCTAGTATAGTCTCGAGGCTGCCGGTAATCCTGTCCTCCCGGTCAGCTATGCACTAAGCTGGGTCTGTGGCTCTACTCACGAGGTTACCGCCTTCTCATGGAGCTCCCGCAGCTGGCCGAGGACATCAGCTTCGGAAGGCGCTCGTGCATCTTGAGCTTGAAGATGCTTCATGACCATGTCGAGTCTAAACTATTAGCCCGTTGTTTCACCTGTACGGGAGCATTGGGAACTTACTTGAAATGCATCTCTCTTGCTGCATGACCGTCTTGCTGCGGTTGACGGGAGGCGAAGTCGTTGGCCTTGGACACAATGTCCTCGATCTGTGTCTCAAACCTTTCCAGGGTAACCACCACGGCCGAGATGCTCGCATTTTGCCGAAGGAGAGACGTAGACATCTCTCGCTCGCGTAAGAGATCCGCATCTCGCTCCCGGACTTTCTGCTCAAGAGACGCAATGACATCCTTGTCTGCACAGGTCAGCCCACAAGATCATGTGAATTGAAACAAGCATTTCGCTTACACTGTTTCTCCGTTCGAAGGCATTCTTCAATAGTAGATTTGACCTGCTTGTTCAGTTGGATACGAACGGCTTCAGCTTTTTGAAAATTCCGTTCCCACTCGACATTCCGCTGGCTTTCTTCAGCCCGCATCTGGAGAACTGTTCTATTGCACTGCTCCTTGGCAGACATGTACAATTCTTGCTGCTCCTCCCTGACCTGGTGCAGGGACTTCTCGTGACCGGCACTCTTCTCTTCGAGTTTTGAGAATTCGTCAGATTGAGACTGTCGCGCTTGCTCCGCACGGTCCAGTCTCTCAACAAGTTGCCGCTGATCCTCTTTAAGCCCTCGGATAACTGCATCTTGATCCGAGATCTCCTTTTTGTACTGAGCCACCTCTTTTCTCTGCTGGTCGATTGTGCACTCGAGTTCGGCAATTTTTTTGAGATGCTGACTGACATCGCGCTCGATATCCCCGAACTTGACATTGAGACAGCCAGCAAGGTCGCCCATGGTTGTCTCCAATTTTGAGTGAAAGTGTCTCAAAGAGCTGTGTGGTGTCCGCTTCTGACTCTGGATTGACAATGTCTCGTCACGGTCGTACGACCTTGGGTGGTCTGGGGAACAGTGTGAGGACGATGTGGGTGGCTTTGGTTCACGTCTTCTTTTTGTGTTTGAGCCCATCACAATCGAGGAAGCCCTGCATCTCGAGGAAGGAGTATCGAGGTCGAAAGACTGGCCTCGCCCCTCTCGAACGAGACGTTTGGTCATTAGACGATGGGGAGACACGTTCTGAGAGAGACGACGAGGCGGATGAGCCAGTGTGACTGAGATGTCATTTGGGAGGGAAGTGCGTGGCTTTTGTGCAGAGGTCGGAATGGTGTGCTGAACTGGTGACTGACGCCGACCGTGCCGCCGGTCCAAGTGGTGCTGGCCAGAGAACGCTTGCAAGTCGCCGGATGGTATCTCTTGGACCTGATTCTGCGATGATAGATTAGTGTGGCCTTTTACCTTTTGCCTGACCGTAGAAACCTGCATGCTGCTACAGAGGGCATGAGATGCAGAGGGCTTGCTCAGCGGGGGATACAGCCCGTCATTCGGTTGGCGATACACTGGCTGGTAGTCTGGGAAGGGGGGTTTCTTGTGGGAAATGTGTACTTGGCCAGACTCTGCCGGGGCACCGACCACCACTTCAACCTGGTGCTGGTCTGCGTCCAAGGCTTTCTGATGAGCTTGGGCTGATGCGAGCTTCAAGTGTGGTGGAGCTCGAGGTGACTGCCGGTTCTGGGCGCACTCTCCCTGCAGACCGGGCCGAGATGCCAGGTGCGCATCTACGAGATGGAAATCGGGAGCCACTACGAGATCATTCGACTGTTTCTTGTTGGCCTTGATGTGACTATCTGCCGAAGTGTTTTCCTGGTTCTCCTCGACGGTCTGAGATGGCTTGGCAGGTCTGGGCCAGCTGAACTGGCCGGGAGCGATCTTGATTGGCGGTCCGTAGGAAAAGCCAGCACTGAAGTCAAGGTCATCCAGGAGTGGCGGTCGAGCAATGAGCTCAAGCTGGGGAATCTGGGGAGCGTTGTGATTCTTAGGGGATGAATGAGCCAGACCCGAAGCGTCAGACAGAAGAATATCGGACGGCGGGCTGAGAGCATTCTGAGTTGTCGTGAGTTCTCCGGGGTCCTCAGCGGCATCGACGCCCGCGACGTCGTCCTCACCAGGTTTGGCAAGGCAAGCAGAGCTCTCTTTGGGTCGTAAATCCATCTCCAGCAGGGCAAGCGATGATGATGAATGCGAGTTGTGTCTCTGAGCAGTTGCCAAGACGGGCCTGACAGTTGACGAAAGCGATCAATCAATTTCGAAAAGTCTGGAGGGGAGGATAGAAGAGAAACTCTGAATTTGAGAAGGCTTGGGAAGGCAACCGGCAGCCTGAAAGCTAAGTGGTCCAAGGAAGGTACCTCCCTCTTGGTCTAGAAGGGACAGAGCAAAGCATCAGTGACGATGGCTCGATGCAGGAAAGGGAGCATTGTTGTGACTTCCTTACAGAGACCGAGTATAGGACTAAGGCTCAGCAAACAAGAGAATTGCAGGAAATCTCGAGAGCTTCATGGCAGTTGCTTGTCCATTCCTTCGACTCGTCTCGAGATGTTACGACTGAGTATGGCGCTCCAAGTGAAGGCGCAATCCATAGCCCAGTGCCACTCCCTGCTTTGCACATGATCATTTAGGCTAGAGTTGCATTGCATGCTCGTCTTGTACTCCTGCATTGATATGGTCTTGTGTATTAACGCCTTTTTTTTTTCTTTCTCGTTTCTTTTCTTTCTTATTGCAGCATGGCCAACGAGACCCCCTGTTCTCAAGAGTCATTCTTCAATCTGAACGACCCATTTACATACCCAAGTAGATACTCCGAGTATGACGTTCACCCGAGAGGGTTTGGTGATGGCTGAAGTGAGTCTTCACATTCTCTGATTGTCCAAAGATTCTCATGTAGAATGTCATCTTCGTTGGTCATGATCCTACCTTACTTTGCGGCATGCTTCCCCTCCCAGTGCACTCAAAGGGCTGGAGTTTTTTTCTTTTGGGGGGGGGGGGGAAGGGGCGCCATCCATAGGAACGGGCCATATCAAAAAAGGGGGGGCCTGAAAGCAGAGTATAGAAGTCCACTATGGGTGAAGGATATGACATTGGATGACAGCAAATGGCGCCTACCAAAACAACATGCCAAGGGCGCCAGAAAAGGCAAGGGACATATGTTGCTTGGGCATCAAAGCCCGACCCCGCATTGGCCGTGGTCTGCCACTTTTGGCCTTCAACATTGACCGTACCACTCATTTTGCCTTTCCCATTTCTCCATCTGAGCTGCCCCGCCTACCGGTATCCCATTCCAATCGAATTGGACGGTAGCTTGAATGGTTGGAGCCTTCTCCCAATTTTGGGAGAAGTGGAAGAAGAGAGGGCGAGTGGGGGAAGGGAACGAAAGGGCAGAGGAAGATAAAAAAAGGGCCAGGGACCACCTACTGAAGACATAGGCTGACATCGAGGAGCCAGTAAAGTTCCCCGGCGCTTAGCCAGCAAACCCACATCCTAGACGCCCGACTCTCATTGGCCGACGCACCTCAGGGGCATGTGTGAATCAAGCCTCAAGCACGGCGCGTATGGCAACGTCTCACACCAATTGTAATGTGATGAACCACGACAAGACCGATGCGAATTCTTGGTTGGCCAATGGGGGCCCCTTTGGAACGGATCTGGAAGTCGGATGCGTCTAAGTGCCGAGTGCAGGATGCAAGCAATCTGCATTGGAAACAGTGATGAGATTGGTATCAGCAGTCTGCTTTTTATTTTATTTTAGGGTTCCCTAAAACAATGTTTGGTATCATGGATTGCTTATTCTGGAGGCGAAGGTGTCTAAATAGTATGCTGCTCGTCCTTGCTGAGAAGGTGGGACGGTTCTCGTCTACCACAATTTCTTCTTCAGGCCCGCTCACCAACGCCCTTGCAAACACTACAACTCCCAAGTTCTGAATATCCAGGTGGACTCGAAGATTCTCAACGGATTTCAACAACAATCGCCAACGATGGCGTCGACCACAAGCTCGGCGTTTCCTCTGTCCACGCTGGACCCCTGCACCACTGATTGCGGCAATAGCGCCGGAACTGCGAATTCAAACGGTAGCATCGACAGCGATGCCGGTGCCGGATCGAGCACTGATGCCACATTCAAGCTCTCAGAAGGTGGAATGATAGCCATCATAGTCGTGGTTGTGCTTGTCTCCCTCATGGGCAGTAAGCCATACCCGCTCCTGTCTTCATTGTGGACGTGATAGTATTGTGTCGGCAACAGAGACAGCTGACATTGCATATAGTCGGCACCGGCACACTCTTCTATCTCGCCAAGAAGAGGGAGTGGAAGGTCAAAGAGACCATCCGCAGGTCTGCAAAGAAAGTCGTCACCGCTTTGACTCCGCGACGATCCGAGTTTCCAAAGTCCGTGAAAGACGGCTCAGTCAAGTCGCGGAGAGGTCATGCCAGAATTGATGATATCCCGCCCACGCCACGACTCAGACCGGAGGATGTCGAGAAGGGCCTTGGCTCAAAGACGAATGTGAAGCGGTTCTTTCACCAGAAGTAGGATGCGAAGATGAGGCAACACATGTAAATGCATTGCTCGTTGAGAACCTCTGGTCGGTGTTTGGTAATATGTGTGGGAGGTGCCCACTGGGAGCATATCGTTGGCCCTGCTGTTGTACTATAGCTTTCTGAAGGTGTTTGTGCTGGCGCTACGTCTTGCTGCCGAGCGTTTGTTGTCCACAGCAGGCTGTTGTTCCGGCCTGGTCTTCTTCTTCTTTTCAGGCATAAATGTAACTGCTCGCTCACCAACCACATCGCCTTGTCGTGCCTTGCCGGTACGGCCAGACTTCTGCACTCGTGAGCCGAGTACTGTGTCCCTAGCGCTCCCACCTTGCCCAGATGTCGAGACCTTCATTGAAACCCCTGTCGAGGGTTTTCGGATCGGCTCGTCCCCGTCGCTCGCATCGTCCTGTTCCAATTCTGAATCGTCTTCGAAAGGCTTCTGGTTGGGAGTGACCTCAGCAGCCTCCGTAGGAGCCTCAACATTTGTGCTGGGGTTGATGATCTTGAACTCTCTGCTGGTCTCGTCCACAACAAACTCCTCGTCTTCGAAGAGCTTGGCGAAACGGTTGTCGCCGAGCACGCCGGCATTGACATCCACCTTGTCCCTCCTCTCTTGTCGTGCCAGGATCTTGTCTGCCAGTCTTTGATTGACCTTGACCTTCTTCGTTCCACGTATCCTGCTTGCGCGCTCTTTCTCGACCTTCTCTTGGACCCTCTTCTGGCGCTCTTCTTCGTATACGTAAGGATTGGCAACCAACCGAGCCTGCTCGTACAGCTTGGTGTCGACAAAGTAGCCATGCATGTAAGGGCGAAGCATAGCGGTCCCAACGAGGTGGTCCAGACTGAGCGTTTTGAGTTCTGGTTTCGTCAGGAATTTGTAGTTGTCGTATGTATCGGTGCGGACCTCCTCAGTCATTTCTTCGACCATGTTGTCGAGGAAACCGCACCATTTCGGGGCTGAGCCCAGAGCCGGTATGTGGAACACATGCTGCTGCTTGCCCTCGTTTGCCGTAACCAAAGTGCCGGTATCTTTCACCCACTGAACAAAGTTGAGATCCGTGATGGGTTCAATCGACGTCCAGGCCTCGCCGGTCGTATCATCCCAAATTTTGATGATTTTCTTGTCTGCCGACAGGATTTTCCTCTCTTGTGATGCCGTCTTAAGGTGAATGATATTCTTGATGCCAAAGCCAAATCCTTGCTCCTTTCTCAGCAGCGGCACTGGTCGTCGTAGATCAAATACTGAGCATACGCCCTGGCTCGTGCCTGTAACCAGAGATAAACCAGTGTAGGGGTTGAAGTCGAGCGACGTCACCTCTCCTTCCAGGCCCTCCAGAACGGCGACTCGTGACCTGACGCGCGGGTCGATGAGCTCGACAGATCCTTTGGATGTACCAAATGCCAGGAGATTATGTGTGTTCTCCGCAATAGCGGCTGCGTTGACACAGCCCGCCTCGATACTGCCCTGCAATCCCGCCTCTAAGCCATCGTCACCTCCAACATCCACCTCGTAGGATTTCATGAATCTGCCATGCTCGAGGTTGAGGCGGAAGACCTCTCCCGTGCGGTTTGCCCCCACCCCGGCCGCTGCAACAAGAGCCTCAGTCGAGTTGCGATCGTATATCAGGTCTCGACCGTAGCGCGGTAAGCGGATCTCGTGATGACATCCTCCGAGGGTGTGGAACTCGAGCTTTCGGTCGGTCTGGAGGTGGAGGGACTTGGAGGCGTCTGGGCTCAGGATGACGAAAGACTGATTGAGGCTCGTGGTGTGTCGCGCCCAGCTGAGCGAGAGCTGGTTGAGATCGTGGACATGTATCTGCGGTTTGTATGTCCCTGTGCTCATGATCCATTGACCATCCCCAGAGACTCTGACGCAGGCGCTCGCTTCTTCGAATTCGAAATCCTGCAAGAGCTCGACTCGGTTTGCATACTCAGGGTCGTTCTTCAAACTCCTCTTTCTTCGCCTGGCGAGCCAGTCAGGTAAAGGTCTGGCGGTGGACGCACCGGACACCGTGTACACCGGCACAAGGCCGGGGGTGGTGACCTTCATGCTCGTCGTGTGATTTGTCCTTGTTGTTATTGTTGTTGTTTGTTATCGGACAAGATGCTGGTCGTCCATCTCTCTCGCAGGAAGGCAAAGGATCAGCCGTGGGAAACTTTTTGGGCGATAAGGAAGTTTTGGTCCCTTATCGGGAGCCTCCGCTCTAGTACACAATCCTCTAGGCTGGAGACGCCAACCGAACCCCCCTGCAGCGAGTGCTCTCCAGGCCAGATCTGTACTGGGCCGGAGGCTCCAAAGCCGTGGGGGCAAACCCCCTGTCCAGCAGCTCGAGCGCGGACGGCGTGCACGCCTGAGATCAGCCTCCTTGCGCTTCGAGTGCCCGCCCGACCTTTGATACCTGCCCTACCTATCGTCCTCTCGTAACATCTACTTGGTCGAGACGCCTTGGGTTCCTCAACACGAGGGCCTTTTCCTATAGCACATACATTTTTTCTTGACAAATTCGAGCCAATCCAGTATAATTCACCCGCATTCCTCGAAGTAATTACAAGGGTTCGACGATCCTTAGCTCTTCTGTCCTCGAGTACGCTGCCTTGCGCCACTCGCCGTTGGCCGTCCATCTCCAGCCTCCCAGCGTTGTCGCGATGGGGATTCGGCCCTTCGAGGGCTACGAATGAAGAATACTCGATTCATGACCTTTCCAATCCTCGGAACTCGCGTCTGCAAGAACAGCAACCTTGGCCCCGCGGATGGGATCAATTTGGGCGCGAAGTATGCGGTAGACCTCACGGCCGATATTCATGCACGGTCACAGGCTGCCCTTTACGGCGTCTGATCTTCCGAGATGGACCCTGGTGAATATGAGACTAATACCTTGTTGATTGTAAGTCCTCTTCATCGTCAACCTGGCTGTTCAGTGTGTGGGAATCTGACCGGCCTTGCTCGTCCCAGAACAATGTCTCCTCCGTGGCTTTCAAGATCTACGAGCCAGCGCCGCCGAGCTCCTCCCCATATACGTTCGCCGCCTCCGACGTCGAGAGTGCATTAAGGAATGAAGGTCATCTGGTCCACGCTGATCCGTTACGCCGCGCGATATGGTGCTTCTGGCTTGGGCGGGGCGAGGAGTCGCCTCTCGGGGACTCGCTGCCTGGACCGAACCTCCACGCCTGCGGTCACAGCCTCACCATGGTTGAAGAAGGCACGCTTGAACCTGTCAGCCTCTTCAAAAACCGGATCATGACTCCCAACGCAATGAACACGCCGAGCAGCTCTTCACCAAGCGGACCCGGTGTGGATATGGGGCTGCGACCTCCGACTACCCCTGGAGGCATTATAACCTCGGGTAGCCTCGCCTCAGAGGCAGACGTGAAGTCGAGTTCTGGATATACAGTGGACCTGAAGAGCTATGGCGCTATACCTCCGAAGGACATCCACGAATACTTCGTCGCCTCGGTTCTTGGGAGTTTGTCACACAGGTTCTGTTCCAAGACTGGTGCGATCCCCCTCGATTCCAAGTCGTTCATTCTTCCTTCTGAAGGGGGCTTTGCAGATCCCGAGGCTTCTCACACCCCGGCTCCCTCGATCTTTGCATCTCTCCGCGTACACCTGACCACGACCGGATCGCTCCTCATTGGCATCTCCTTGACCGTTGTTGAAGGCATCTGGGTTGGCAGTGATGGGCTGAGCGCACCTCCACATATAAGCGGCAGCACTGTGCTAGCTGCGCCTTTAGGGATGTTCGGGACCGTACCGGCCTCGAGTGACGTCGACCAATACTCAGTCGACGGCAGCATTGTGCAATCTCCCGATACTCAAATTACGCGATACAGGGCAGATGTGGATGGCAGATCTAGCCAGTGGCGCAGCACTTGTTGCAAGTTGCTCGAGATGCGAGGCATACCGTCAACAACGTTGAGCAGATCCTCCTGGATCAATATACAATTCCTTCGGCGGAAGCCAAACGAGTCGAGGACAGACGGCAAGCGAACGCCTATGGTCAACCCACACGCACAACTCATGTGGCCAGCGGCGCTCTGCTATAGAAAGCGGACGAGAAAGCCCATAATCATACAGAACAGCTTCGAGCCGGGCCATACCAGCGCCAAAGATGAGTTTGACGCATTGAAGAGCGCTCAGCATTGGTTCCTGAACAACGCGGAGAGAGAAGATCTCTTGTCCACCAGGAAGAAGGAAAGAGAAGCAGCAACCTCCTCGAAGGAATCAGGCGAGGCAGACTCCCGTCTGCTCCAGAGCGGGCTGTCCCCCAACGCACCGCGCCGAACCAGCAATCCTGGCGCGGCAGGCGGTGCGATGTATCCTACCCCTCCAGATGGTGTGCAGAATGCCATGGGTATCACCCCATCCATTGACGGCACTACATCAAGTCCTGGAAATGCAGTACCTTCAACTGCCATGGTTGACCATGATACATCCATGACGGTGCCCGGGAGTCTGACTGATGCATTCGGTGATGGTTGGGAAGGTAGCGAGATTAAACGCGAGCAGTCCTTCAATCAGGAGAACTGGGACTTGAATAATGATGTGTTCGTTGACAACGACATTACGGATGCCGACTTCAATTTTTTCGACGACGAGAATCCCACCGGGATAGATGCCAACATCTCAGAACTGCCCGACATGGACACTGGACCGTCAAACATCGACTCTTCCCAAACGCCTAGTATACCCGAGCCTCAGCAACCTCCTCCACAACAAGACCCAATCAAGGCAGAGCCACCATCAGCTCAACCTGTCTTTGCAAAGCCGGAGTTGAAGCACGCCAGAAGTATTCTGGAGCGAAACCGGGATCAGGCGAAGGCAGGCCCTTCCAACGGCGTCAAGAGACATCCGAGCCCCTTCGACCCTACAACTGTTTACAAAAAGCTGAAACTATCTCTTGCCTCCAGTATCAGCCCTGTCACATCTTCAACACGTCGAGGAAGCGCCTTCGACAAACTCGATTTCGACAGGTCTTTTGCCGCAGTCAACAAGAAATACGAGCATAACGGGAGGTTCGATTTTCGAGAGGAAGAACAGACAAGCGACACACCTCCAAAAACGGGATCACCTCCTACGACCAGCTACTTGCGGCGGCATGGTAAAGCCCGGACGACACTCAAAGAGCTGCCGGCCAACTTTGGTTCCCAGGTCGCAGGGATGGCAGCGGCTGTGAATAGTCGCATGGCTGCATCGGAAGCTGCTCATGCCGACGAGTCGACTTCTGATGCCGATGACATTAGTCTTGTATCGGATCAAGACGATATGAGTGATTTCTCGGATGAACCATCTTCTCCCGCAAAAGCTAGCATTCAGCGCCGACGATTTGCGGACGATAACGAGTCCGTGGCCGCTTCGACGAGAGACTTTGAGACTATGGATGAGCTTGCGTTCAATGCGGATCTCTCGAAGCTCTCGATCAGCAATTCACCGGAGACTGCGGTCGCACGTTACTTTGCAGACCCAGAGCCTATCATGCCACGAGTACCGCTCTCGGATGAAGAATACATCATGGTTGCCCAGATTCTCACAGAACAGGCCGTTTCTGGCTGTCTGAACTACGCGTTGAACGGGCTGATGCACACTGGTCTTGATCTGTCAGGGCCGCAACGTGAGATGATGCGCGGTCTACGCAGCTCGGTGCACGCGCTTCAAACCATATTGCCACCCTGCCTGCAAAGCGCAACAACATGTCAGCTCCGTCAACTTGTCGATACGCAAGACGTGCCGTTGTTGGCCGCACCTAGTCGCATACAGCCCCGACCACCGGGCGGTGGGCCAGAACAACAACGTCCAAGCCTGGTGCAGATAGCCCCGCCGCACCTCGAACTTCGCAGGTATGAGACCAAGCTCTCCGTCTTGCCGTCCGCGGTGAACTTCTGGGAAAGTCTTGGCCTTGGCCCATCTCAAGGTTCCAAGGATGTTCACTCGGTCTGCGTCTTTCCAAACCTGGATGGTATGGCAGACAGTGCGGGCATCTTTCTGGATCGCCTCAGCAACGTCTACGAGTCGTTGAAGCTAGGAAGCTTCGACCGCATGCCCTCATCACCCAACGTACCGAATGGGCTTTTACCATTTGAGGTTGACAAGACGACCAACGCCCCGACTACCTCACAAGGCTCACGATCTGGCCAGCCACTTGTAGATGATATGGCCAAGCTTGCAGTTGCCATATTCAACACGACATCTGTGTCCAAGAATTTCGTCGTGTTCTTTGTGTACACGCCTGAGAACCCTGGCACGATCGTCGAGTCCTGTCTAGCTTTTCAGCGGATGTTTGAACTGTACAGACGAGCCCTGACGGAAAGGAAGAAGCCGGCACAGAACGAGTTGGTGCTGCAGCTAGTTCCCCTAAACTTTGTCGGTACGCCGACGTCCATGGTGGTTCTATCGCCAGGGGACTGTATACAGATATGTCTTGAGGTGTATGATCGGTGCACATTGTTTGGAGGGCCGATGCCCTCGCCCGCCATCGTCCTTGAGCAGCAACCGGTCACATCAGGCATAAGCTTTCAACTGAGGAACCCGCCATCCCCCAATGTGCTTCAGGAGAACTCAGTCATGCACATAGCGTACGCACAGAGTGTCGACGACAGGTGGATCACTACAGCCTGGACGGACAACCGCGGCTGCAAGCAGATGACAGCATCATACTGCCTGGGGAGGAAAGGCCGACCACTCTCGAGATCCTTTGCTGATATTGCCCACGAGATCTGGACAACAACCCATGACCTTACATCCATATGGAAAGTTCACTGGCGCATCATCATCACCAAAGTAGGCGTCATGGATCCATCAGAAATTAACGAGTGGGTCACACTGGCACAGAAAGAATCAAAATGCTCGTTCAGCCTCGTGCTGCTGACGGTCGACACGAGCCCGTCGCTGCAGCTGGTACCCAGCGTCCCCAAGACATCCATGGCAGGACAGGCCACCTTTTACTCAACACCAGTCTCCACGCCTCAGCCTGCCACCATGTCTCCAGAAACAGCCGGAAATCCATCGACACCGAAGGGCGCCCCGATCTCTACCAACGTCTCTACCCCTGGGGCAGACAACAACGCGGCTGAGGCCGATACTGACGCTACTCTTGTGGATGTGGCGGACACAACCTGGGGCGCGGTACTCTCACACCGTCTGAACACGTCCTGCTCGCTCACAGACCCCACCCCGGCGCTCATCAGCGGCTACCTGATCAAGCGCGGCGGATCGCGTGCGGACGACCCGCCCACGGTTATGGAGATCAACGTGGTCCACTGCGAGGGCAACCCGCGTGTGCTCGAGTTGCTGCTGCGGGAGATGCTGTCTGTCTTCCGGGGCCTGGGAACGATCGCGCGGGCCAGGTCTGTGACGGAGAAGGAGGGCGATGTCCGGCCGTGGCATGTGGCTGCGGTAGAGAAGGGACTCAGGGCATTGTATCAGCTAATGTGAGGTCGCTGCAGGAGCGATTACGCACTATGAACGCATAGGCTAGTGAGCTTCGCTTTACTTTTTTTTTTTTTTTTTTTTAATAAGAAGGAAGAATGAATTTGGTTGCACTGCTCTCCGTCGCTCAAGGGTGGGCCATGGTGTCGGCTTTGTTGGCGTATGGCATAGCATGGCATGGCATGGGATGAAAGCATTGAAGCATGTTTGGGTGTTTTTGGGTACCATTAGGACATGATATATAAATGATAATAAAAGGTTCAGATAATTGAACAATTTTTCCTTACTTCTCTATACTCTCTATAAGTCTTCCCAGTGCCCAAGTCTCTCTCTATCCAGGTAGCGCAAAAACGACGAGTATACACTCGTCCCTCCCCAAGTCTCGTAAGTGACCTGTTCAAGTCCTCCTCTTCTCTCTAACGTGTGCCGGCAGTTGATGCCAGGCAGGGGATATCTCAAAAGTTAAGCAAAGCAGCCAGCCGACAACGCCATCACATGTATCGGTACCCACATCCTCCAACAACCTCACACCTGCACCGGGGAGCCTACATCACTCCTTCCAGAAGTTAGGGAACAGATATTCCACCCTCTCCATAGCCTTGGAGTCCCTCCCTGCGGGCTTCGTCATGAACTTGACAGCGCCGGCACTCGCGCCCTCGAGGTGCTTGGCGACGACCAGGTCCCCGTGCTCCTTGTCCTCGGCGACGAGCTCGTCCAGGACCGCGCCCACCAGCCTCTTGGCGTTGACGCTGTTGGCGCTCATATACTTCATGACCATGGCCACGTCGACGTCCTCGCCGGGCACGGAGCGCCAGCAGTCGTAGTCGGTGGCCATGCAGATCATCTGGTAGGCGAGCTCGGCCTCACGGGCGAGCTTGGCCTCGGGGAGGGCGGACATGTTGATCACGCTGCCGCCCCAGGTACGGTACATGTTGGACTCGGCACGGGTGGAGAACTGAGGACCTTCTGTTGGTTTGGGGGTTGGGGGGGGGGTGGATCGTTAGCGTCTCTATCGCCTCTTTGTGTGTTCAAGGGGGGGTGGGATAGAGAGAGAGTGTGTGTATGAGTGAGAGAGAGAGAGAGAGAGAGAGAGAGAGAGAGAGAGAAAGAGAGAGAGAGAAGGTGACTAGGTCAGTCAAGACGTACCCATACAGACGATGGTCCCGCCCTCATGCAGCGTCGAGCCCTCGCCCTGCATGGCTCCGGCACAAGCCTTGACGACCTTGGCCAGCTTCTCGTCAAACGGGTCGGCGAAGCCAACATGGCCCACCAGGCCCTTCTCGAAGAAGGTGAAGGGCCTGACCCCCTTGGTCCGGTCTATGATCTGGTCCGGCACGACAAAGTCCATCGGCCTGATATGCTCCTGCAGCGACCCGACCGCGCTGAAGGCGATCACACACCGTACACCAATGTGCCTGAGAGCGGCGATGTTGGCGCGGGAGGGAACCTCGTGGGGAGCGTGCTCGTGGTAGGCGCCGTGGCGTGACAGGAAGGCGACGGGGACGCCACTGTGCTCGAGGATCTGGATGGGCGCCGAAGGGTGGCCCCACGGCGTCAGCGGGTTCACGGAGGCGACGGGGGTGTAGCCCTCGATCTGGGAGAGGCCGGTGCCGCCTATGACGGCGATGTGGACGGGCCCTGGGAGGAGGAGGAAGACGGGTTAGGACATATATCGCTGGCGCGGGAGGGGGAGGTTTATCGTATTTTGCACGCCGTGTGTGCGTGTGGACTGGAGTGGACTGGGGTGGACTTACGATCGAACTTTTCGGGGAGGTTGCGTGTCATCGTGAATGAGTGTATATACAAAAGGATGGAAGAAGAGGGAATGAAAAGCCAAAAGGAATGTCCGGTCAATTCGTCCCAAATGAGAGAGAGCAGCAGCAAAGGCAGAGGCTACCCCGCCAAAACGATGTTGAGGTTTTGGTGGGGCAATTTTTCATCAGCAGCACCTTGGTACCTCAGTACTGGAGTACTTACTGAAGTATGCAGTGGCGCTGGCCAATTTTCTGGCGCTTACTGGCCCTCACCCCGTAACTTGCCGTCCACCATCTTACCTCATTCCCAACGTCTTCACCCGCTCGACCCACCGTAAATTTCACACTGCAGCCCAGCCCAGCTGTCTCCTCTCGCATCTCTCCCTCGTCTCCAGCAAAGAGCCTTGCTCGGTTCCTGACACCTCGTCACTCCAGGCAACAGATCTTTTTTCAGATCTCAAAGACCGAGAAACCCGGAAGCAACGCCTTCGCGGTCGCCAGGAGATACTCACCCAGTCTCCCTTCGCACCGCTTTCCCAATTCAAGCCGGCTTGCCAGCTTCGAAGCTCACCGAGAGACGACCTGCCGCCTCCTCAAGTAGGCGATGGAGGCTAGCACTGGAGTCATGGGGGCCTTTATAGGCAGTGAGGTGGGCGCATTTGATCTTCCGCTCAGGCCGGTCGCAAGTGATACCATCGAGGAAAGATATTTTACGGCGGCGCTCATGTGCCTTGAGGGTCACTTCACCGACTCTCCTCCCATGGGAGTCCAGACCACCCTCAAGGTGGTTGCCATGGTATCAAAGACTCTAGACAAGTCCCATGCCTGGAAGGAGGTCCGGTACGTAACTCGGGTCCATTCTCCCCGCCCCCGCCCCCCCCCCCCCACACGAAAAAAGGAGAAGATCTATAACCTAACCTGGAACCACCACAGCGAGGATCTGTCGAGGAACGTGACAATATGGGTGTGGCTGACCCGGATATTTGCTGCTGCTATACCAAATCTCACAACCCGTTCTGTCGGGCCACTGGCCAGCCTCAACGACCCCGACAAGGGCGTGACGCCTCAGGAGAGCACGGCTCTCATCATCAAGAACTACCAGGGCCTGAAGGAGGATCTGCAGATTCTGAACAAGCTGATGCACATCGCCCGGAATCTCCTCGTCACGTCCGAGCCCGAGGTGCCGCAGGATATCTGTGCGGCGGTTCATTTCGACCAGATGGTCTATCAGACCATCATCCTGTGTGTGAACGTGACCAGCAAAGGCTACGACGGAGAGGTGCTGGACGATGTCTCCCGGGCAAGGCTAGCTGAGATCACCGACCTTTGTGAGAGCTGACCCGTCTGTTTTGTGTATATCTGGCTGAGCCCCCAGGCGGCGGCTGACAGTGTCCTGCAGACAAGAAAATACTGGTGACATCCCTACAGCAGGCGCACAACTGGACTGCCAAGAATGACAGAAATAAGATGTCCTTCTGGTACGACGTCTTTTTCGACGATGATTCCAACATGGACGACTCGCAGGACGATTCGGATGAAGAAGTTCATTTTCGCGTAGACGTCGCCCGGACAGAGGTCCAAAACTGGTTGGAGCGCAACTCAACCATGACCCCTACCGCCCGGCATCTCCTCAGGGCCTATGCAGAAGAACAAGCCCGGACACAAAGACAGCCTGGGCCTCTTGCCCCAATATCACCACTGGCCTGGAATTGGCTGCCCAAGGGCTCTGTCAAGGTCAGAGCCGACAGGCTAGGGGAGGAGGATGACGACGACTACGAGGACGAGGGTGACGATGACGACGACGACGACGACGACGACGACCAAGACGAGGACGAGGGGGATATGAATGATGATGGTAGCATGCCAGAGTGGGACCCGAACGAGACCGACAAGTTCGAGCAGGATCGGCGCTATGGCCATGTTTCTCGTGAGGTCGACGAGTGGTGGGCCAAGGCGCAGGATCCAAACCTCAGTCGGCTGGTTGTGCCCATGCCCTCGGTCGAATTCGCCGAGAAGCGCGTGATGGTCTGCAAGGAGAACCTCCTCAACAAATACGCCCATCACTATCGAGGAGACGATCAGGACAGGCGTGATTCGCTGCAGGACGATCACCGGCCTGAAGAGTACAGCGAGGAGTATGTGGACGATATGGCGGAAGACGACGATGTTGATGATGACGAGTCCTATGGAGATGGTCCCATGACCGGCCTCCTCACCGAGGTGCCTAACATCCTGGATCCCAAGCAGATCGAGGCCCTGCATATGATCATAAAATCATGCATCCTCGATGCGGCGGGCAGCGGCTTATCAGCAGCAGGCGAGAACCTGCAGCTGACAAGGTGCCGGATGCTCCTGGCATTAGATTGCGGCAAGAGTCTGCTCCGGGAAATGCTGGTCTTTATTGCCGTCTGGGAGAAGGACGAGACGACACTGGTCTTCCAGTTGACCAGCCAGATCGTGGAGGCCATTCACAAGAGCGCTCTGGTCCCGTATGCTTGGAACAGCCTACGGATCCCAAAGGATATCGTGTCGCCTGCTCAGACCATCCTCCTGCGAATGGTCAACTACATGTTTCGCGCACGGCTCAGAGAGAACCCTCCTGAGGCGTACCATGACCCGCCCGCGGCGGTCAGGCTGGCCCACTTCTTCTTCATCAACTTCCGCAGCAGGATCGTCCCGGAGTGCGTGGCCCTGATGAAGCTGCAGGCGGACATCCGACACAAGAAGCTGGAACCTACAGACTTCCCTGTGGACAGCTGGGACATGGAGCGCGCCAAGGACGGGCTGGTGCAGTTCATGGACTTCATGACAAGCGCGTCGGAAATCCCCGAGGTACGGGCCAAGCTGATCGAGTGGGAGGCGGCGTACGATCTCATCTCGCTTTTACGAGGGCTCGAGGAGGGCGTGGCCAAGAAGAGCCTGGTCAATCCGCCCAATCGATCTAAAAACCGGCTTAGCCAAGAATCTTCGTTGGCGAACAGTGGTCATCACGACACCAAGGACGCCAAGCCTCCTCAGCCAGGGGCCCCGGGCAATGCGCGTGACATACCAGGTGCATACACCTTCCCATGGGCTGGCGTCAAGGGCCAGGTCCTGCAGATTCTCGCCACACTATTGCAACCACCTCGCGGCCACCACAGCCCGGGCAACCCAACGGTGCAGAAGCAGATCGTCAAACACAACGGTATCGTCGCGCTGTTGAACTGCTGCACTTATGACGACCACAACCGCTACGCCAGGGAGCGGGTCCAGTTATGTCTGAAGTGGCTCATGGACGGCTCCGAGGATGCCAACAAGTTCCTGCGGAACCTGGTGGCCCATGGTCCCCAACCGACTACCACCCATACTGTAGCTCCGGGCCAGTCGGCAAACCTCCGCATCGACGGCATCCCGGGCGAGGTGAGAGTGACGGTGCATCCTAAACAGGCCGACCCTGCGATGGCCGGACACAACAAGACTGGCACTGCCAGCGTCACCAGTGCTCCTCGTGCCGCTGTCCCGGGACGCGTAATCAACGCTCTGCCTCCGGCTGCGCCGAGTACCAGCACCGCAGCCGGCGGCGGCAGTGATAACAAGGCACTGGCCAGCACTGCTAACACCACCGCACGAAGCAACATGCGGAGCTACCTCCAGTCGATCGACTGGACACAACCGCACATGCCCTCGCCTAGCCGTACCGACGAGCTCCTACACGACATCATCAATCTGGCCGACGAGGCGGCGCGGCTGGCGCTGGGCGAGAACGTGGAGGAGAAGGAAGACGAGGATTTTATGTGAGGCACTCTGAGTAAATCACCTCGTTGCTTGTCGTGCGGGAGACTATCTATTTCTTTTTGGCCCCCTTCCAGTCAGAACGTCTTCTTGTTTTTTCCAAATCTCTTCTCTTTGGGTCTTTTCCCTCTACACCATCCCAACCAGGCCCTTCTCAAACCCCAGGGGGGGGGGGGGAAATTCGGTGGAACATGAGGTTTTCTAATAGCATTGTTTGCTTCTAGGTACTGCGTCATGAAGCTCACGGAGCGCCTCAAGAAGGAGGGGATCGATATCAATCTGCGGGATGCACTGGGTGTGGATACAGATCCAAAGTTGAGGAATCTACGGGGGAAGTTGTAGGGAATTCCCCCCACGCAAGAGATGATCTAGATGATATCTTGGATCAAACGAGGGCGAGAAAGATTTAAAGGGAAGAGAAAATAGAGGAAGCGGGATATAGTGCACTTCAAGAAATGAGCGTTCGTGGGGGAGAAACATCATCTACGTTTGCACTGCATTTCATTCATCAGATAAGCGATACCACATATGCATATAGAGGTAGACTGTGTTTTGAAGGGTTTTTGCATTCTTGTATGTCACTGGATTCGCTATTCCAATACAAGAGCATTGCCAGAGTCAACATGATCATGCCATTTTCCAGACCCATATTCTACAAAATTTATCAAAACATTCCGTCCGTCGTCGCCCTTGATACCTCTTTAACGTCTGCCACATGTGTCTTCTATTCGGCAACCCACACAGCGGCCATGCTGAGAAGAACGCGCGCGCGCACACACACACACACACGAGGTCAGCACCAGGTCTGAAAGGGGCAGAGGGAAAGGAAGGAATGAAGGAAATGACTTTTGACTTACCCCATACCAGTACCAATACACATGCTCGTCACACCAATCTTCTCACCCCTCCTCCTAAGCTCGTACAGCAGGGTGGAGACCTGCCTGGCGCCCGTGCACCCGAGGGGGTGACCAAAAGCGATAGCGCCGCCCTTGGGGTTGATCTTCTCGGCGGGCAGGCCCAGCTCGCCGGCGCACCACAGGCACTGGCTGGCAAAGGCCTCGTTGATCTCAAAGATGTCGACGTCGTCCTTGGTGATGCCGGTGAGCTCAAAGACCTTGGGGATGGCCTTCCAGGGCCCGACGCCCATGAGCAGGGGGGGGACGCCGACGATGCTGGCGGCGACGTACTTGCCGAGGATGGCCTGGCCCAGGCGCTCGGCGGTGCTGCGGCGCATGAGCAGGACGGCGGCGGCGCCGTCGCTGATCTGGCTGGCGTTGCCGGCGTGGATGGAGCCGTCGCGGGCAAAGGCGGGCTTGATCTTGCCCAGGGACTCGGCCGTGATGCCGTCGCGCACGCCGTCGTCGCGGTCTACAACGATCTCCCTTGTCTCGCCGCTCTTGGGGTCCTCGAACTTCACCTTGAGGGGCAGGATCTCCTCCTTGAAGAGCCCCTGCCTCTGGGCCGCGACGGCCTTTTGGTACGAGGCGGCGGCGAAGGCGTCCTGGCTGGCGCGGCTGATGTTGCGGGCCTTGGCCATGTCTTCGGACAGGACGCCCATGGGGACCTTGCAGTTGGCGGCCTCGGGGTGGGACTCGAGGAGGTCGGAGAACTCGGTTACGGCGCCGGGCCTGTGCAACAAAGGACAACAACAACTTGGTCAGTCACCTAAGTGAGGATGAGGAGTAGTAGGAGGGATTGGCCCCCCCCCCCCCAAAAAAAAATAACTTGTCTTTCGAGGGAGAGAGAGAGAGAGAGAGAGAGAGAGAGAGAGAGAAAAGAAGAAGTAAAAGCATACCCGTATTGCGTAGACATGCTCTCGACGCCCGCGCCGATGCCCACCTCGATCATACCGGCGCGGATCTGGTTGGCGACGTCCACACAGGCCTGCAGGCCCGAGGAGCACTGCCTGTTGAGGGTGCGTACGGCGGTAGACACGGGAAAGCCTGCGGCCAGGGCGGCGGCGCGCATCTCGGTGGCGCCGCCACCTGGGGCGAGGACGGTGCCGACGCAGACGTCCTCCACCAGGGACGGGTCGATCTTGGAGCGGTCGAGGATGCCCCTCAGGGCGCCGGCTACGAGGTCGGAGGCCATGGTGTCCTTGAAGCCGCCCTTGCCGCCCTTTGTAAAGGGGGTGCGGAGGCAGGCTGTGACGACGATCTGCCGGTAGGAAAAGTTAGGGAATCTTGTGTTGCTCGCTTCATAGACCAAAAAAAGAAAAGAAAAAGAAAAAGAAAACCAGGAGCAGAGAGGAAGAGGGCGGGGGCGTACATCATCAGGGCTCTTCTCGAGGAGCTTCTCCTTGCCCAGCTTAGGGCTGGCGAGCTGGCTGCCGATAGAGGACAGTCTGTCGAGAGCTGGAAGAGCGATCAGTCTGGGGAACGGCACAAGACCGTGGTCGTCGACCTCGTCAAGGAAGCTTACCACCCATCTTTTGCGATTGCTTTGCTGTTTGTTGAAGACCTGTCAAAGTGTCTGTCTGTCTGGCTCTGAGGAGGAGGAACGATCTTAAGATTCCGAGATAAAAACAATATCCTCGACGTTGTATGGAACAACAATAGGGAACTCTTGGGGAGAGAACTGTCCTGTTCAACAAAGAAAAAGTATCCAAGAGGTTAATGTTCTTCAAACAATGCGCTGGTGATTCCTGAGTGGGCCTTCGAGTTACCGAGGCACCGGGCATGCGCTTGGTCAGGGCAGCTTCGGGACGGGCAAGGTTAAGCGTCATATGTCATACCTGTTACCTTTCTTTCTCTCTCTCTCTCTCTCTCTCTCTCTCCCTCTCCCCCTCCATTAGTTGACATGTGAAGATGGCCTGTCTCCAGTCTCCCTTTCATGAGCCCTTCGTTAGGACGGACTTGACCGCATGTTCAGTAAGCAGCAGATTATTGACGTTCACTAATCAAACCATGTCGTCTTGTGTCTTTTTTATTTCTTTTCTTTTTTCTTCTCTGTTTCTTTTTCTTCTCTCTCTCTCTCTCTCTCCCTCTCTCCTCCCTCTCTATATACACATATATTTCCTCCCGTCGTCTCTTTTGTTTGCCAAGTCTAGGAGGAAAGTCTTTCTACTGCCAACATGCTGTGCCACGGCGGCAATACCTGGTCATCCCCTTTTATATTGTGTACCGTAACCAATGTCTGATTTTCCATGTCCACCAGTCCCGACACAGACTGGAGGACCTTCTCATTGTGTCGCCTAGTGAAGTCATTTCTCTTCAATCCCTCACCCAGGCAGGCAAGACTCGTGTAAGCAGGACTCTTGAAGCAAAATGCCCCTCAGTGAGGGAAACAGATAAGGATCCATCAGATCCACCAGACCGGAGATATATTTTCTATATAAGGCTGCCTGCCCCATGATCACGGTGGGGCGCCTTCAAGAGAGGAAGAGGAAGAGGATGATGATGATGATGATGATGATGATGATGATGATAGTAAGAGTCTGTATTGAGGGCTGCGTTGAAGAAGGAAAGAAGAAAGGAAGCAAAGAGTCACTCAGGCCTAGGCTGGCTGAAGCTATCTAGGAAAAGTAGGGGGCAAACGCCTGCCACAATGGTCATGATGCTCGACATCAGGCCTGCTTAAGTACTTTACTTGCGCTGACTTGGTATTTGATCTGGTGGTCTCATCAATCCTTCTTCTCAACCTCCGCCGTCGTCAATCACCTACCACTACTACTACCACCACCACCACCACCACTATTTGTAGTGTCTTATTGCAGGATGGAAAAGCATCCACAGATGATCCGTTCGGCAGCGTGGCGCAGAACAATCGCCTAGTAGCACTCATGGTATCACACACCAAACCCTGTGCCCCACTGACGAGACCAACCAACCAACCAACCAACCAACCAACCAACCCCCCCCCCCTTCCCCTCCTCCTCCCTCCTCCTCCTGCCACTGCATCCTCCTCCTGCTACTACATCCTCCTCCTACTACTACAGGCGTCGTGGTGGTGTTGCCCTCACCTGTGCGCCTGCAGGATTCCGGGACCCGTTCGAGAGGGATTGCTCTGCACCCACAACGGCTGAAGGGCCCACCGCGTCGAACACAGAAAAGGCCGCCCATGACAGACCCTTGGAGAGAACCCACGACAGCCCCAATCTCGCTTGCACGGTTACCATCCCTCTGACTCGTCCCAGCCTAGCCCTGCACAGGCCCTCTCTCCTCTCCCCCTCGAGGGCTTTCTTCCCGCCTGGTTACCCTTTTTTTTTTTTTTGGTCGTCTAAGAAAGAGAGAGAAGAGAAATCCTCATCGACCCGGCGAGGGATTGATTTGATGCTCGTCTCCGGACACGGGGCCCTGCGGAAGGAATCAGGCCTTGTCTCTCTCGTTTTCCAAGTACTCAGTGGCGTGTTGGACGTCTTCTCTCTCTTATCTTTGTCGTTCTTTCGTTCAGTCTTCCATCTTTGCCCCCCCCCCCTCTCTCTCATACTCTGTTTTTTCACCTCTCTGGTGTGTGTGCGCGCTTGCTCGCTTGCTCTAGGGTGTTTGATCTCTTTTTTTGCAACCCTCCCCCTCCACCACAAGATAATACAACTCAACTCGGTCCGCCCCTTCTGCTTAACCGTGGTGGTGACGCTCGAGCCCCGTTCCCGGTTCCAGCCCCAGCCCCAGCCCCAGCCGTCTTTCTTCTCTATCTCCAGGACTGCTCAGCTCTGCCCTGCTGGCGCCTCTCGAAGACCCGATCCTTTTTTCCTTTTTTTTTTTTCCTTCTTTTCTTTTCTTTCCCTTTCCCTCTCTTTCTTGTCTCCCCTCGATAACCAGCGAGCGATAACTTTTGGCCTGCAAGCCACAAAGTTGCGCCGCTTTCCCCTCCCTACCTCGCCACCTACCGCCACCACCACCTATTGACTGCGACGGGCAAAGGAGCTGCAACGCCGACGACGACGACGAAGACGACGACGACGATGATGATGGATTGAGGCTCAACGAGGACAAGGTCGAACAATCTCTGGCGGTGAGAGAGGAAGAGAGAAGAGACGTCGCATGCCCAGAGTTGAACATCGATTACAATCACTTCAGTATCCGATTGCTTGAATTTTCGGCGGGCTTGTAATTCCTAATTCCTCTTCCCCTTGCCACGGGATAACGCCACACGTACACATACACGCTACCTCGCCCTTCTCAATCGATACGCAAAGATTCCCAGATTTACTGTACCAAGGAAAGGTTCCCAAGAAGAAGAACAACCCTCAAGGCATTCACGACTATTACGATCTCTCTCGAAACTATCTCCTACTTTCATTCTTCTTTCCTTGTCTTTTCTTTCCTTTTCTTTTTTTTATTTAATTTTTTTTATTTAATTTTATATCAAACCACCACCTCCACATTACGATATGGCCACCACCTCCACCGGCCACGCGGGGCAGGTCACCGTAACCATTACCGCCGCCGCTGCCTCCTCGACAGCGACCTCGGGAAGCGACAGCAACGTCGACCTTGACACAACCAGCAGCACATTATCATTAATTTATATCTACTCGACCTCCTCCGGCTCCGAACCCACAGGCGCAGCATCCTCCTCCAATTACAACTCGTCGACTTCGCACCAACTCAGTGGCGGCGCCATTGCGGGTATCGTTGTCGGCTCCGTAGCCCTCCTCGCCATCCTCGCCCTCGCCCTCTTCTGCTATTCTCGCCACGTCGCTCGCAGGAAGCGCGCAGAGATCACCTCGGTGCACCCGAGCCGCCACACGGCGCCGAGCAGGGCGTACAGCCACGCCACCACAATCCAAGGAGGCCAGATGATGGGCGGTGGGGGCGCAAGTACGGACGGGCGCACCACCCGGAACAGCCACTATGCGCGGTCCATGGGCGAACGCTCCATGGCCACTACCGTGGGTGGTGGTGGTGGTGGTGCACGGCGGTCGCTGAAGAGCCCGGATCTGCTGCCTGCGCTGCCTCCGCAGGAACTTCCTACGCCACATAACAGGCTGGAGCTGGATGGGCGCTCTAAGCAGCGGTCACAAAAGTCATCGAGGTCGCGCACGAAACCAAGAGGCGGCGTAGCAGAGGTGTATGGGTCCATGGAGTATCCAGTCGAGCTGCAGGCGGGGAGCATGACGGACCTGGTGGCTGTGGTCCAGGAGATGAAGAGGGTCAAGGTCTCGGGTCCCGAGGGAGGAGGTTATGGTGGGACCGACCACAGCAACAGCGGTAGTAGTCGAGGAGACCCGCAGCAACAGAGACAGCAGCCGCAGCAGCCGCAGCAGCACAGGGATTCAGATATCCTCAGCGCGGGTGGGTACCTGAGCCCGCCATGGCCACCGCCCAGCAGGGCTGTGAGCAGCGAGTCGGGCCTGGTGAGCGACACGGAAGGCACCGAGACCGAGTACGACAGCGGTGATGGCGGCATGGCGGAGAACGCGGGCAGCATACATATTTATTATCGGTCCTCAGCTGCGACTATCGCTGCGGCCATGTCACAGGCCTCATCCATGAAAGGGACTAGGTCGACCATCAGGAGTAGTTCAACTACGGCGAGATTAGTTTAATACTATTTGTTGTACCCTGCTCCTTTTTTTGTGTGTGGGGGGGAAGGGGGGGGAGGTTGGTTTCCTGTCTCCCCCTCCTCTTTCTCGCTCCCTCTCCAGCCGGCCAGCAACAAGACAAGACAAAAAGATAGGCAGGCAGACCGAAAGACAAGATCCCGAACCGAGGTGAGAAAGAGAGAGGGTGGGGAAAAATTGCAGTTTGCCAGCCGCGCAAAACATCTCTCAGCTCCCACCCATCTGCCCATTCATCCATGACGAAGCGCCAAACTCAGCCGTCATCATCTTCCCCACGAGTCGAGTCTCACCCCCCTCCTTTCTCCCCCCTCAAGCCGCAGGCTAGCAACTCGGGGCTGACCGCCAACGCCAAAGACCCTCTTTGGGGAAAAGGAAAAGAAAGGAAAAAAAGACTAATCACCTAATCCATCCATCCCCCTAGACCCCATCTTGACGGAGAGTGGTCGAGCCGAGAGCAGCTGACTTTCCCGAGGAAGGAAGTGAGAGAGGGAGAAAAAAAACCCACGAGAAGCCCCGGCGCGATCAGAACGCCAGCCGCTCCGGTCTTTTAACTTGTCCACGTGTGTGTGATGACGAAGTGGCAGCCCAAGCGGACTTGGAGTGTGGGGGAAGAGAGAGGGGAGGGGGGGCGCTTTTTTTTTTTTTTTCCTTTCTCTTTTCCTTCTCTCGTTCACTTACAAAAGAGCTCGGGGAAGCCCGCGCCTTGTTGTGAGACAGGGCGGGTGTGAGTATCTGTTCTCGCGCATGGTTTCCTATACACTACGATCTGTGTGACCAGCCTCTTGAGAAAAGAAGACTTCCCATTGAGTGTTGAAGGTGACTAAGACGCCAAACAGAAGGACGAAAGAGTATCTGGTCTCAGCCCCAAGAAGAAGAAAAAAAAATAGAGAAAGAGAGAGAAGGATTTCAGAAGAAAAAAAAATATTGTTCCCTTTTTCTTTCTTCTTTTATTCCTATATCAAGTTGTACCTTTCATCCCTATACCACCTCCCACACATGTCTTCTCGTTCATCACGATAATTTGTTGTTATCTTCATCACTATTATCCTCCTCCTCGTCATCGTCATCCTCCTCCGTCACCGGTGTCACTCCTCCTGCCGTGTCACTGAATCTCATCCCTCACCTACCGTCCTACCTGACTGGTCTGTGCAGTGCCTGGTCATTGATCAACCGCTGCATTCCGAACATCTCCTGCCATACCGAGGTGTGGCAGCAGCCCTCAGGGTGTAGATATCTTCATTCACATACCCTCAAAAGCAGCAGTGAAGGGCCGTCGGTTCGTGCCCCATTGCTCCCGCTATATACATGCACACAGCGCGTTTTTTCCATAGCTGAATTGGCCAGTTTCAGGCAGACATCATAACACACACCACGCTTTCGGAACACACCACTCGCTGGTGCTCCAACACCAGCTAGCACAAGATTCTTCCCCCCCCCCCTTTTTTTTTTTTTTTTTTCTTT